>VZQC01011991.1:2089008-2109837 GCA_009823505.1 Rhizomys pruinosus
AAAGAAAGAAAGAAAGAAAGAAAGAAAGAAAGAAAGAAAGGAAGAAAGAAAGAAAGAAAGAAAGAAAAAAATCACCCAATTTTTTAGGCCAGCTTGATCTACACAGTGAGTTTCAAACTAGCCAGGGCTATGTAGTGAGACACTGTCCCAAACAGAGGCATACACTACACACACATGCACACACACACACACACACACACACACACACACAATGAGTGCAGATGCAAAAATCATAAATAAAATATTAGCAAATAAAACCAAGCATCCATCTAGGCTTTATTTCAGCAATGCAGCAGGATTTAATATTCTAAATTCAATGAAGCTGTGCTGGGGGTGTAGCTTAGCCACAGAGTGCTTGTTCCACATACTCTAGACCTCAGGGTTCAATCTCCAACACTGAAGAAAAAAATGTTCACTCAAGATAATTCATTATATTTGTAGAAAAATAAAATCGTCTTGATAGATCCATAAAAACAATGGGGAGCAGTTAGATGTTATAAGCCACAGTAAGACTTTGTCATCTTTTACAGAAAAACTATAGTTAATGGATTAGCATACCATCCAAACATCTGTGTCTATACCAACATAACCTACCATAATAATTAGTACTGTTTAAATGCCTGTATATCTAATTGCTTATGCTTCATTAGTAGGATTGAAAGGTTATTCCTGGATAAACTGCCAACCCATGAAGGGAAACAGCCTGAGCTGATCAGAGTCCAAAATGACATCTCCAGAGAAAGTAGACTGATTTGCTTCTCTCCCACTTGTACCCCTTTTCTAAAGCCTAGGGAACAATCTGCGGAAATGGGGGCATGGTAGAATGTAAGGGCTGCGATTGGGGTGAATGGTGAAACTACAGCAATATAGACTGGACACTTATTTGATCAACATGATTGTACATACAAGCCTCTCCAGCTGGATGGTGGGAGACTTGGGCTGTGTGAGTTTGGGCATAGCTGTTTGCAAATTGGTTTTACATGAAGGATGCTTGTATTCATTACTTATTACCTATTGTTTAAAAAAATCAAATAAAAAAATAAAACAAAACAAACAAACATAAAACAATGGGGAGTGTGGTTTATAGAACTAGCATGTACTTCCTCCTCCTTCTGAGTTCTGCCCTGTGGTAAGAATTAATTTTCAGAAGAGAACTAGAATCTATTGCAGGTTTACCTGAGGGACAGCCTGCTGTGCTCTAAGGACCCCTGTTTCTGGAACCTCCTGGCTTTGCACTACGACTCCCATTTCTGGTTCTGCATGTCTCTCTCTGACAGAAGACGGATGGCAAACAGGCATCACTTACTATATCAGGTGCCCCACAGAGTCCTGAAGAGTGCAAGCAGTGCAAGCATCAATCACCAGCTCACTGAAGGTTCCAGTGCTGATAACCAGCAATGCTGAGCTATGGGGACTATCTGCCTGGTGCTGGAACTCAAACTTTCTACTCAGTCATGGCACGTACATAACCAACCACCAAACTAAGCGTTAAGTGTCAAAGGGACCTAAGTTATACATGCTACAAAAGCACAGCAGGGAGGGATTCCTTCTCATGAGGGAAAGGTGAGCTGGTTCTGGAAGACTTTTAAGAAAGGTTAGCATTTAAGGCTGGAGAGATGGCTCAGTGGTTAAGAGTCCTTGCTGCTCTTGCAGAGGACCTGGGTTCAGTTCCCAGCACCCACATCAGGCAGCTCATAACTCTAGTTTCAGGGAATTCAACATCCTCTTCTGGCCTCTTCTATTACCTGAATGCATGTGGTGAACATAAACATACATAGGTTCATGTACACACACACACACACACACACACACACACAAATAATAAATCTTAAAAAAAAGAAAGGTAGCTATTGAGCAGAGAACTAAAAGATGAAAGGTTATTTTGTTGTTGATTGTTCTTTTAGATTTGTTTGAGAAAGGCCCTTTCTAAACTGTCCTAGAACTCAGTCGGCAGCCGAGGCTTGCCTCAAGCTCATAATCCTCCTGCCTCAACCTCCCAAGTGCTGGTGTTACAAGCACGCCACCAAGCCCAGCTAAAAGTGAAGAATCTTAAGTGGAAGAAAATGAGAGTGTATTAGTCAGCATAGATTAGGTCATGCTGTGGTAACAAAGGTTGAATACCACAAGGGTTAACTGCTCTTTTGCGGACACTAACTCAGTTGAGCAACATGCAGGTCTCTCCCTGGATGTCATACATGACTCAGTCATCCAGGCTGCTGCCCTCTGTGACCCCTCATTCCATCATATGTACTCACAACCACAGTGGTAGGGAGAGGGAGAAGCGTTGAGGATTTGAACCTGCCCTTCTAGGTTTGGTCCTGGAATGTACACAGATCACCACCACCACCACCACCACCACCACCACCACCACCACCACCTCTGCTCATAGCCCATTAGTTCTAAGCACACGGAGTGCTTGCTGAGATGTATTGCAGAAGAAAGAGGTGCTCCAGAATGAGGACAGTGTGCCCAGAAGCACAAAGGGATGGATAGCAATGCATGGGGTATATTTAAAGAGCAACAAGTCAAAACACAGCAGGACTTCAATGTCACCCCAGAAGCACCTGAAAACTGGGGGAGAGGTGAGGAACCATAATAGTTTGCCTTTTCTGTTGTTGTCCTTTATATATAAGTTTAGTTTTATTTTTGACACATTGACACAAGGTATCAGGTATCCCAGCCTGGCCTTGAACTCACCATGTAGCCAAAGGTGACCTTGAACTTCTGCTCTTCCTACTTCTACCTCCCAAGTGCTGAGATTACACATGTTCATTGCCATGCTTATTTATGCAGTGTTGGGGATGGAACCCAGGGCCTCCTACATGCTAGATCAGCATTCTATAAATGAGCCATGAAGCCCAGCCTTGGTTTATTTGGGTTTTTTTTATAAGATTCAAGATGGTAGAAAAAGAAGGACATGCAGAGGTAGCAGACCAGAGCTGACTATGGAACAGTCCATACAGAAAGCACAGACAGACAAGTGAGGTTGGACCCTGAGAGCACTGAACATGTGGATGCTCTTGGACTTAGATACTTGGGGGAAGAGCAAGAAGACGTGATTTCAAGGCTTCCTCCTGCCCTGCCATGCATACAATACATCAGCAGCCAAAGCAGGATATGCCAGAGATGCACCCTGTTTAGAAAAACAAACAAACAATCAGTGTGTGCCCTGTGGCTGGAACGTGTACACAGAAATATCTCTATCTAGGGAATCTCACTATAAGCACAGCTTGAGCTCTGTAGTGAAGGAAGTGATTCCCAGGATGGAAGATACAGCATTCCAAAGGGATGCAAGTAAACACTATCAAGGCAAGCCTTTAATCCCAGCACTCGAGAGACAGAGCCAGGTAGGTCTCTGTGAGTTCAAGGCCAGCCTAGTCTACATAGCAAGTTCCAAGCCAGCTGGGGCTACAAGGGAGACCCTGTCTCAAAAGGACCAAAACAAAACAAAACAAAAAAAGAGCACATTCAGTAGGAAAGAATCTGCATGTGCCGCCTGGGAAACATCTTAGCATGTACCTACTGCTAATAGTTTGTTTTGAATTAAGTTTAAGTCTCCATGTCACCCAAATGGGTAGCTGAGAATGAGTGCAAGACCACGTGACTATGGTGTCTGCAGTCACATTGGAAGGACAACATTAAACTTCTAATTGATTTATTTATTGCCTTTGCTTTGGTTCTCCATTAAAAATATTGCTGGGGCTGGAGAGATGGCCTAGCGGTTAAGAGCGCCAACTGCTCTTGCAGAGGGCCCAGGTTCTATCCCCAGCACCCACATGGCGGCTGAGAACCATCTGAAACTCCAATTCCAGGAGAACTCCAGTTCCAGGGGAATCCGACACTCTCTTCTGACCTCCGCAGCATTACACGACATGGGTGCACAGACCTGCATGCAGACAGTACATTCATACACATAGAGAAAAATAAATTAAAAAATTTTTAAAATATATTGCTAAGAACTGGGCGTGGTGGTGCATGCCCTTTAATCCCAGCATCTGGGAGGCAGAAGAAGGTGGATCTCTGTGACAGCGAGGGAAACATGGTCTATATAGTGAGTTCTAATCCTGCTGAGGCTACATGAGGACAAAAAAAAAAAAAAATACTAGCGAGGAATAGGGAAGGTACATTTCTTTCAGGAATCTCATATTTCCAGCTATCTGAATAAAGTCCAGCTTAAAGATGGAGCTTCTTGGCCGGAGAGATGGCCCAGCGGTTACGAGCACTGGCTGTTCTTGCAGAGGACCCAGGTTTGGTTCTCAGCACCCACATGGTGGCTAACAACCATCTATAACTCTAGTTCCAGGGGATCCAACACCTTCTTCTGACCTCCTTGGGCATTGCACAACATGGGTGCCCTTACATACAAACTGGTAATACACATAAAATAAAAATATTAAATAAAATTTTTTTTAATATT
The DNA here is from genome assembly GCA_009823505.1 of Rhizomys pruinosus. Classification (NCBI taxonomy): domain Eukaryota; kingdom Metazoa; phylum Chordata; class Mammalia; order Rodentia; family Spalacidae; genus Rhizomys; species Rhizomys pruinosus. The sequence goes on from VZQC01011991.1 coordinate 2,093,426, forward strand.
TTTAAAAGACTCAGTTACTGATCTCATGCTTGTGATAGGCAAGATGGGCTGCTTTTACCTGAAGGGCTCTGTCATCCAATACAGGCAGATTTCTGGTTCCTAGGAACCTAACATAGAACTACCCAGACAGACTGCCCTTTCCAGTTTCACCGAGGCAATCTTACTATTTTCTTACAGTTCATCATAATTCCATGTAACACTGCATGAACCTTCCACTCCTCAAGACTCCTAACATTCAAGCAAACGCCTATAGTCGAACAAGTCTTCCGAGTTTTATTGAGGCTAAGAAACAGAAAATGTCAGGGGGCTGGAGAGATGGCCTAGCGGTTAAGAGCACCGACCGCTCTTACGGAGGACCCGGGTTCGATGCCCAGCACCCACATGGCGGCCGAGAGCCGTCTGAAACTCCAATTCCAGGAGAACTCCAGCTCCAGGGGAATCCGAGACCCTCTTCTGACCTCCGCGGCATTGCACGACACGGGTACACAGACCTGCATGCAGATAGTACATTGATACACATACAGAAATAAATAAAAAAATAAATAAATAAAAAGAAACAGAAAATGTCAGAGCAATGACCCTAGAAGAGCAACCAGTCCTCTGTACCACTGAGCCACCTCTCCAGCCAGCCCTGTGCTCCATTTTTTAAGGGTGGTTATGAAAGACAAATAAAAACAATGAATGAGATCAGATGTCGCAAGTCACACCTGTCACCTCAGCACCTGAGAGGCTGGGGCCGGAGGATCATGAATTGAGGCCAGCCTAAGCTACACAGTAAAACCCTGTAGGGCAGGGGAAAGAGGAGAAAGTGACAGAGTGAAAGGGATCAAGGAAGGGGACAGAGAGGGATGGAGGGAATAAAGGCAGAAGGGAGGGAAAGAGAGAGGGAGGAAGGAAGGACAGGAGGGAGAAAGGGAAGGGAGGGAAGAAGGGGAAAGAGGTGAAAAGGAAACCGTTATGTAATCTGAGGTAACACAGGAAAGCAGGCCATTGTGGTAGAGGTTGCTGACACTGCCATGCACTCTTTAGGTACCAACCAGGAAACACCCTAAGAAAACCTTAGCTAAAGGATATAGCTGAGTTGGAAGAGCGCTTGCCTAGCATGCAGGAAGCCCTGGGTTAGATCCTCATCACTGTGTAAACCAAGCATAGTGATGCAGGCCTGTGATTCCAGTGCTTGAGAGATAGAGACAGAAGGATCAGAAGTTCAAGTCACCCTTGACCCAATCCTGTCTCATAAAGGAAAGAAAGAAGAGGGGCAGGAAAGAAGGGATGGAGGGAAGGAGGAAAAGAAAAAAAGTCCCAGGTAGACAACATTATCAAAAGGTTTGAATGAAGCAAGGCACCGTGGCACACATCTTTAGTCCCAGCACTGGGGAGGCAGAGGCAGGCAGAACTCTGTGAGTTCAAGGCCAGCCTGGTCTACATAGTGAGTTCCAGGCCAGCTGGGACTACAGCAGGAGGACCCTGACTCAAAGAGACCAAAAACAAAGGTTTAACTGAGTGCTTCTGACACTTCTGTGATTGCTGCAAATAAGCATAATAACATAATGTCAGGGCTGGAGAGATGGCCTAGCGGTTAAGAGCACCGACTGCTCTTGCAGAGGACCTGGGTTCGATCCCCAGCACCCACATGGCGGCTGAGAACCATCTTTGACTCCAGTTCCAGGGGAATCCGACAACCTCTTCTGACCTCCCGCAGCATTGCACAACACAGGTGCACAGACCTGCATGGAGACAGTACATTCATACACATAGAAAAATAAATAAATAAAATTTTAAAAAAAGATTAAAAAAATAACATAATGTCTGTCCTCTGTGAACTAGACAAGCATTAGGAGGGACAAAGAGAACTGACACAGCCCAGGATCTATATTCCCTGGGGTTGGGGAGAGGCAAGATTGAGCAGTTCAAATTGCACAGGAACTCCAAAGGGGCAGTGGTCATGGCTGGTAAAGGAACGCTTCCCAGAGTAGGTGGATATTAAAGGGGATTTATAGTGACCAGAGATAAAGGAGGTGAAGACTGCCCTGGCCAGTCAGAGGGAATAACCCAGCCAAGAGCAAATCCTGCCTGCCCCCTCCAACTCATCCAGCCTGCCCGAGGACAAGGACAGGAGGAAAGAAGGCGAGTGGGGGGGGGGCTAAATCAATGCTGAGAGGTGGGAGTTCCTTCTCCAGGCTTTGGTGTTAAACCAGCATTCGCAGCTGACCAGTCTAGAGAAAAACAGCCAAGATCAGGTGCACGGTGAGGTTGCAAAGGACAGCGCCCAGCCCAGGCTCCAGACAGAGCGCCAGCTCCTCAGACAGCGCGCAAGCCCCAGCTGGGCAGCTCATGCAAAACAGATTGCACGCTCTATCTGCACCACAGAATGTTCTGGAACAGAAACTGGTCGTCGTGGCTCCATCAGAGCTGCAGGACTTGGCCCTCTGCAGTGTCAGGGCCCGGCTGCATGTTGGGCACTGGATCAGCCATGGGGTTTGCAGGAAGGAGATCACCACAGAGAGGTTGCTGGAGAGGGCATGCTGTGCAGTGGTCAGTGCCCCTAGAATGGTACAGAGACTAAGTCATTAGCTGGGGGATTGCTCCTTCTAGTGCAGCCACCACACACACACACACACACACACACACACACACACACACACACACACACACTTCTGTGGTAGTTTCCTATGCCATCCTTTAACTTTTCAGGTTACAAATTACTTTCACCCAACACACTGCACTTTACTGGGCAGAGCAAACACCTTAGAGAGTGAGACGGGGGCCACAAAAAACCAGATCTGGTTTTTTTGGTTAGAAATTCTGAATAGCTGAAAAAGTTGGCAGCAGTTTCATTATTTTGTGTTCAACCAACAACAACAACAAAACAGCCTATGAAGAATTCAAAGTGAACTTTCCATGAAGGCTAACAAAATTTGGATTTTGTTAATTATTTTTAAATTTTTGGACTTTTTTATTTTTGTGTTTGTGCTTTGGGTTTTAATGTTTTTGTTTCTTCTTACTGTATGTATGTGTGTATGTGTGTGTATGTGTGTATGTATGTGTGTATGTGTGTATGTGTGTATGTATGTATGTGTATGTATGTGTGTATATATGTATGTATGTGTGTATGTATGTGTGTGTATGTATGTGTGTGTGTGTATGATGGGGGGTGCATACGCCACAGCTTGATGTGGAGATCTTTTGGGAATCTGTTTTCTCCTTCTACCTTTTCATGGGTTCCAGAGATTGAACTGAGTTTTACCCACTGAGCCATTTCACCAGCCCCATGATTTTTGTTTCTTGAGACAGGGTCTGGCATAGCCCGAGCTGACTGGAAACTTGATCTGCAGCTGAAGAGGACCTTGAACTCTTGATCTTCCTGCCACCACCTCCTGAGTACAGGCGTATGCTGCTATACCTGGCTTAATTTTTGAGACAAGATCTTGCTATGTAGCTCTGGCAGGCCTAGAACTTACTGTGTAGAACAGGCAGTCCTTATATTTATGCCAAGCCTTCTGCTTCCACCTCCCAGGATTGCAGAGATCCACAACCACACCTGGTATATGCTGTTTTTAAAAGCATGACCAACAGGGACAGATTTCTTTCCAGCAGAGAAGTCTTACTTTATACAAAGGAAGCATTTCTAGGCAAACATACCAGGTGCATGGTAGACCACACCTCTACTCCCAGCACTCAGGAGGCAGTAGGACCAAGAGTTCAGGCAACCTGGCTATATAGTAAGAGCTTCTCTCAAAAAGCAAAAGTAAAAAAAATAACATGGCCAGCAAGATGACTCAGGGGTCAAAGGCATTTGGTACCAAACCTGAGTTTGAGCCCTAGAACCCACATGGTAGAAGGAAAGAACTGCCGCCCAGAAGTCGCCCTGAGTTGTACATATGAGTGGTCACACCACACACACGCACACACACACACACACACACACACACACACACACACACGAGAGAGAGAGAGAGAGAGAGAGAGAGAGAGAGAGAGAGAGAGAGAGAGAGAGAGGGGGGAGAGAGAGAGAGAGAGAGAGAGAGAANGTATGTTCACAGTTGTGTTTCTGATATCTGTGTCTGGGCCATCCCCAGGGGGATCCCATTGTAGGAATCTTCCATAGGGTTGGTAGAGCTTGGTGCGGGATTATCCTGCCCCTTTCCCGTGTTGTCTCTTCTTTGTGTTCCTGGCATATGGGCTTCTCCTTGCCTGTATTCCAATGTGGGTCCCACATGCCTCTTCACTGTGTTGAAGGCTTGCTTTGCTTGCCTCCTTCAGTCCCAAATGCCTCTTCACTGTGTTGAAGACTTGCTTTGCTTGCCTTCTTCCTAATGATGCCTTCCTAATCCCAGTTGGCGGAGGGTGGGGGGGCGTGGGGGGGGAGTGCTCTTTAGTCTGTGCCCAGGGTACCTGCGCTTCAGCTGGTCTTGGGAGATCTCAGCTCTCAAGACTCACACAACCCTACCTTTTATACCAGCTGGGAGAATAACTCCACCCCCACAGCCACAAAAGCCAATTAAGCCAAAGACAACTGGATTAACTAGATTAAGTCAATCAACAATCAGCCTTGCTGAAGCACCCAGCTCCTACCTACCTTCCTGCACTTTAGCTGGTCTTGGGAGATCTCAGATCTCAGAATCCATGTTCTTTAGCCTGCCAGTGTGGACTGCAGACCAGTTCCTCTCTGGGAATATTTCAGGCCTTCAACATTATTTTGGGACTCTTGAGGCATCCAGTTTATGATCTGAGCAGCTACCAAGTTCTCAGCCTCTCCCCCATGCAGACAGCTAGTGTTAGACTACCTACCTGTACTGTTTAAGTGATTCTTGAAAATCCCTCATATATGTATATCAGTATACCATATAATGTGTGTATATATATATATATATATATGTATATATATAATCTCCACACATTCTCTCTGTTCTTTTTCTCTAAAGAGCTCTAATAGGCCTTCTCGCCCAGATGACCAAGGTTGCTAGAACAAGGCATATCATGAGCAAGAACTGAGAGGCCTCAGGGGGTTGGCTGTCTAGCCCCACTGTCTAGTCCACTGTGGATCTTCAGCTGACTCCAGGGCAAAGGCCTGGGACAGATGCTCTCTCCACCTGTCCCCACTACATCATAAGCCAGCTCAGTCATCAGAAATAAGCACCATCTCAACCGATGGAAATGTCTCTCCAGGGCTACCCCCACCCTGAGATCAAAGGAGTGTGAGCACATCCATTGCAGGAGGAAGGGCCCTTCTGACCAGCGCTCTTCTCCACAGCCCCACAGGAAGCTGCCATTTCCTGGGTGGTTGGGGTTATACGAGGCATGGAATGACACTGCGAAAGGAGGACATCTTATCCGATCATCTCGTTCCCATAAGTGGTTTGAGCCTGAATCTGGCCACATTGCCAGCTGCTGCATATCCTTAGTGGCTTCCTTTGGGACCACTTCAAGGCACGGGAGGTCTTTATGATCCATCCCTTCCTGCCTTGCTCTCTGCAAGTACAACACGCTCAGCGACAGCACACAAGTTGCGTTAAGCCCCCAGCCTCGACACTGCTGCACCAGCTGCCTGGCGGGCCTTCCTCCTCCAGTCCAGGAGCAGCCTCAGCATCCTCTCAGCCCCACGGAGCCTTTCCTATGCCTCCCACAGACTCAGAAGTCTGTCACCACCACAGTCTAGCTGTTTATTTCTCCTCTCCAGTGGAGACTAGCTTCATCTGTCAGGCCAGCAGTTTCTCCAGTGCTTTGACGGCCTCAGTTTCTTTACCTGAGGGTAAATGGGGGTGATGAATTTACAGTACAGAGGGGAAGGCAGATTCCAAGAAGCAGTTAGAGATGATTGGAAATGGGGAGATGGAGTCTTTCATGAGCTGATTTCTCCTCTCCTACTGGGAGCCTCTGGGAGAAGCACAGCAAAATGGTCCTTAGAAGAACCCTCGAATGGGGAAGGAATCTTCAGATTTGACCAGTAGCTCCCCTTGCTGGTCATTCCCGGCTGGTCCTGGGGGTGTTCACTCCCTGGCACTCCGGTGCTGTTCCTAGAGCCAGAGTCACACCCTGGCCAGATGGTAACAGCACCCACACGGTCTCCCTCCAGCTCTGTTATTGCCTGGCCACCGGGACATTTAACAAGCAACACCTAAGGTCTTTGCGGTGGGCCCCTGTCCACAGTTGGCTGGGTCACTTTGCCTGTGTCCTCAATGAGGAAGGAGTTTCTCTTCTTTCTCTCCTCAGCGGGTCCCTGGCCTGTCAGCTCATTGGCTGACTAAGAGGAAATAGTGCAGAATGAGGTTGGCAGAGGAGAGCGCGACATTTAGACTCAAACCCAAACAAGGAGACATAGGCGACAGAAGACGGTGACCACCCCTGCCTTTTGAGCTGCGTGGGTAATTGTGGTCTATACCCCTGAGATGTTTTTACTTTCACATATCACACGTAGATCTTGAAATGTATTTGAATAGCACGTGGATGTCTGGGTATCTTAGGTGACTCAGAGCGGCTGCCTGCTTGGTTGAACTGCTGTCTGTGAGTCTGTGCGGCTGGCCGCAGGCTCTGCCTCTCCATTCTGCCCACGAGGGACCAAGAGGCAGCACGGAAACCTGAATAGTGCTTTTATCCAAACATTATCTAAGTCAGTGCAATCAGGCAGCGCGGATCCAACCTGCAGGGATGTCCTGTGCCTCTGCCCAAACTTCCCCGCACAGACTGAATCCCCGCCCACCTTCCAAAGGCCAGGTCACCGAGCTTTTGGAGGAAAGCCATCGTCGCCCTGTACTGCAGGGCGTGGCGTCGTATTGTCATCCTGAACCTGGTTGAATTCACGACCACAACACGAATGGGAACGAAAAGGGAAAATCCCCAAGTTCAAAAGTCTGGGCCGCCCCAGCCTGGGCGCCGACGCCGGCCTCAGCTGGACTTTGCATCCCACCAGTCCACAAGCAAAGCAACTGGAATCCGAACCGGCCAATCAGCGAGCAGCGCCGCGCGATAATTAGCATAACCTGCGCCGGCCACCAGGGGGCGGCGTCGCGTTCCCGGTTCCTGCAAGCAAGCAGAAAGGGTCGGTTTGAAAGGAGAGAGCTCTGGGCCGCACTACTAAAGCCTGGGGAAGTAAAAACAGTATGTGAGTGGACTTTAGATCCCTGGCTAGCTTGTCCCCAAGTCACTGAATGGCCGTCAATAAGATTTAAACTTTCTGTAAGCGTCTGTTACCTAGAAAAGCAAGGATGCAGGAATGACACCTGTCAGTCAGGGTGGCTCACCTGCTGGCTAGCTCTAAACCCAGAGCGTCCAGCCAGGATCAAGGAAAATAGCTAATCCCCTTCCTGGAGGAGGCTTTGCTTTGTTGTGTGTTTGAAGATCACTGAGCTTAATGCATGTGCAAGCAGATGAAGTCTAGCTGAGTTCCTAGGAACTTTCTCTTATGGTTCTTAGGACTCTCTACCCCCAGTCCCCATCTCCATCGCATCTGGTGCTGAAGATTGAACCTCAGGCCTTGTGAAAGCTCTACCTGTGAGTTATACTCCCAGCCCCTCTTGGAAATCTTTGCGGTTTCCCCCCCCCACTTATCATGCCTAGTAATTCCATTACCTACATAGTCTGATACACAGATATATAGACACACACACACACACACACACACACGCACACACACACATACACAGAGGGAAGGAGGGAGGGAGGGAGAGAGAGAGAGATTGAGATTCTAATAAGAGAACTGTTTGAGTTACAAATGAAGGTAAGATTATAGGTTTCACTGTCAGAGACCTTGGGGTCAAAGATCAGCTACTGCTACTTAATATCCATCTGTGTAAGGTTGTGCAAGTTACATAACTTCTTTGTGCTTTAGTGCCAATAAAGCAGAGGGATCAGCTGGGTGTGGTGGAGCATGCCTGCAATCCCAGCAGTTGGAAGGCAACTAGATCAGGAGTTCAAGGTCAGCCTCAGCTACATAAGACCTATAGTGTGTTCAAGGCCAGCCTGGGCTACATAAGACCCTATCTCAAAAAAAAAAAATAATAATAATAATAATGGGGGCTGGAGAGATGGCCTAGCGGTTAAGAGCACCGACCGCTCTTACAGAGGACCTGGGTTCGATCCCCAGCACCCACATGGCGGCCGAGAACCGTCTGAAACTTCAATTCCAGGAGAACTCCAGTTCCAGGGGAATCCGACACCCTCTTCTGACCTCCGAGGCATTGCACGACACGGGTGCACAAACCTGCATGCAGACAGTACATTCATACACATACAGAAACAAATAAATAAATAAATAAATAGAATAAAAAAATAATAATAATAAAAATAAAATAAAATAAAATAAGAGGTGGTCTGTTTTAGTGTCTAACTTGTAGTGTTAAGGGGGAGATAAAGGCATATAAATTCAACAAATATCGGTTGTTACTATTATTAATACCACAACTATCAAAGGTGCTGTAATAGAAAGAGCCCACAATTTGGAATGCTAGCTAAATCTTGGACACAAAGAAATCTCCTAGGTCTAAGGCTAGGATTGTTAGGATCAGGATCAAGAGCATGCCTGCTCTTCATTTCCAGAGCTGGATGGCTTAAATATGGAGATACAGGTAGTGTGAGAAGGCTGGTGGGCGTTTGTCCTGGGAGGTGCACCTGGCGGATGCTGTTCAGGTCATCTGGATCCTATCCCAGTGCAGGAGCCAAGTTCCTGCCCAGCTCCCCAGTGCTCTCCACTCTGCATTGGGATAACAGTTTAGAAAGCAGACTCTGAAGCCTGGTTGACTCACAAGGAAATGACTTGGCACACAGTCATGGGACGAGCTTCCAGCTCCCACACTGCCCTGCCGTGTGCAGCTGGGGAACTACTGTTTCATTCAGCTTTTCTTTTCTGGTCTTTTTGAGACAGGGTCTCCTTGTAGTCCCAGCTGGCCTGGAACTCACTATGTAGACCAGGCTGGCCTTGAACTTATAGAGATGAGCCTCTGAGTCTGCCTCCGGAGTACTGGGAATAAAGGCCTGCACCACCAGGCCTGGCTACATCCAGGTTTTCAAATGTGTTTGAATTCAAACTTGAGCTCCATTGAATGGGTTAAGCAAAGTCATTTCAAAATCACTTTAAATTTGTGTGTGTGTGTGTGTGTGTGTGTGTGATTATTCCACATCTCCTCCCCCCTTCTCTTATTTTATTCGTTTCCCTTTTTTCTCTATTTGTTTAGAATGATTTACCGATTATAATAGATCTTCTGTGCTTTGTTTTTGTTATTATTGTTTATTTGTTTGATGACTTTCTGAGCAGGGCCTCACTATGTAACCCAGGCTGGTGTCCAACTCACAGTCCTCTTGGCCCAGCTGGCCCAATACTGTGACAAACAGACATGGGCCAGGATGCCGAGTTTTATTTTCTACTTGAAAGTGAAGGATTTTTTTAAATGTTAAAAACTTTTATTTATAACTTTAAAATCATCTGATCTTTGAATACTAATGCTATCTGAATTAGTTAACTAGCCGGGCACAGTGACACATAGTAATCCCACCTATTCAGGAGGTTGAAAGAAGAGGGTCACTGGATCCCAGGGGTTCAAGGGCAGCCTGGGAAACATTTTGAAACCCCATCCCCAAAACTAAAAATGTGAGAGCTGTACAAGAAAAGTCTTTAGGGGTTGGAGAGATGGCTCAGCAGTTAAGAGTACTGGCTGCTCTTACAGAGAACCTGAGTTCAGTTACCAGCACCCACATGGCAGCTAACAACTGACCAAAACTCAAATTCCAGAGGACCCAATGCCTTCTTCTGTCCTCTGTGGGCATTTCATGACACAGGTACACTTACATACATGCAGGCGATATACTCATGCACTTAAAATTAAAAACAAATAAATAAATGAAATATTTTTAAAGAAATGTCTTTAGGTGTATAGAATAGTCATTTGTGTCAGTTTGCAGCTATTGTCCTGAGTAAATAATTAAACATCCCCTCTTAGCTGGGAATTGTGGCACAAACCTGTATCACAACACTTGGAAAGTGGAGGCAGTATCAGGAGTCAGCCTGAAGTACGTGAGACCCTGCCTCAAAAGCAAATAAATAAATAAATAAATAAATAAATAAATAAATAAATAAATATAAATAAATAAGCCCTCTTGTTCTCTCCAGAGTGACAGTGTTTGCATGATAAATTATATAGTCACCCTCGTCACATTGTTTTGCTTTTTTATCTGTTTTTAATCTTTTTTCTTTATTTTTTTAAGTTTTTGGTCTGGCTATATTGTCCAAGCTGGCCTCCAACTCACTTTGTTCGCTTTAATCTCTCTGCCTCAACTTCTCAAGTGCCTGCATTACAGGTCTGCCCGCCATGCCTCCTCCCACCAAGTGTTTAGTTTACCATGATATATTGGACCCTCCTTGCTTCCTTGATGAAAATGTGGCCCAGTGTTCTGGAAAGTAAGCATCACCAGGCTTCTGATCTCAGCTCTGCTTCCGGCTGGTTAGGGGAACTCGAGAAAGATATCATATATTCCCTCCTCACTAAGGTTTGCTCTATAACCAATGCTTTTGAAGTTTAATGACCATCTTTGTCTCTTGGGCATTTACTTGAGATGCACATTCTGACTCTGTAGGTGTGGGTGAGCTGAGATGCTACATTCACAGCAAGCTGCAAGCCAGGGGCCATGCTGGCTACTAAGAGTCTGAAAGTCAGATCTGTATGTTCAATACATTTGAGAGGGAGTATTTCCTGCAGAACTCCCCAAGCCCCTAATATGTTTGTGTTTGTTTGTTTGTTGTTTATTTGAGACAAGGTCTTATTACATAGCTCTGGCAAGCCTAGAACTCTATATGCAGACTAGGCTGGCCTCTAACCCACAGAGATCCATCTGCTTCTGCCTCCAGAGTGCTGAGATTAAAGGCACAGGTTATCATGCCTGGCCTCTAATATTCTTTAAAAAAAGATGACTTGGGGGCTGGAGAGATAGCCTAGTGGTTAAGAGCGCCGACTGCTCTTGCAGAGGACCAGGGTTCGATCCCCAGCACCCACATGGCGGCTGAGAACCATCTGTAACTCCAATTCCAGGAGAACTCCAGTTCCAGGGGAATCCAACACCCTCTTCTGATCTCCGAGGCATTGCACAACACAGTGCACAGACCTGTAAGCAGACAGTACATTCATACACATAGAAAAAAAAAAGATGACTTGAAGCTGGGCGTGGTGGCGCACACCTTTGATCCTAGCACTTGGGAGGCAAAGGCAGGTGGATCTTTATGAGTTCAAGGCCAGCCTGGTCTACAGAGTGAGTTCCAGGCCAGCTGGGGCTACAGGGAGACCCTGTCTTGAAAAGACAGGAAAAAAAAAAAAAGAAGATGACTTGAGAAAATCAGAAAAGATCTTCTGAAAGAATGAGGTCTTATAAACACAAAGGCAAGGGAGCAGCCAGCTTTCCCAAGGAAGGCTCCTCACTTGTTCCCTTCCTCAGTGAACAGATGATGAATAGATCCTTGCTGTACACACTTTGCACTCATCACAGGGCAACTATCTTCCCATCAGCTTCCTCCCTATGTCCGCTCCTCTGGTTCATATTCTAGACCATATGATTTAACCCATCGCCTGGCAAACAGCCTGTAAGGTGTCCAGATGTCAAAGGTTAAGCTGAACCAATCTACTATCACCAATCTACTGTGAATGACTTGAGTTGGAGAACTGTGCAAATTGGGAAAGAGCTCAAGCTCTGAGGGAGACAAGCTATGTGCCCAAGTTACTTCTCTGTCACTACGATAAAACACTCTAACAAAAGCAACTTAGGAGAGAAAGGGTTTATTCTATACTCAGGAAGCAAAAAGTAAACTGGAAGTGGAGCCAGGCTACAAAGCCTCAAAGTCCTCCCCAAATAACTCCCTTCCTCCAGCAAGGCTTTACCCCTAAAGGTTCTACAACCATCCCAAATGGTGCCACCAGCTAGAGGTCAAGAATTCAGACACGCGTGCCTATGGTAGACATTTCACATTCAAAGCACAACACTGTGCAATCAGCAGAAACTAAGACAGAACAAGCAAAGCACAGAGCAAAGCACAGGTACCCCGAGAACACCTTGCTAAGCAAGTGGAGGCTACTGTGGACTGCTATGGGATCACCAAGAGGAGAATGTATCCTAGGATAGTTTTTCATGGTGGTAATGGACTAGAGATTATGAAAATGCTCGGAAAATAGTACAGTTACATCTCAGTAAGACAGAAAAGAGTGAACTTTGTTACCTCCCCTCCAGGAAACACAATATCAGTTTGCAGCCAGCTTGTAGCAACAACGGGACTTTAGTGCAATTGAGTCTTCACTCTAATATCACTCTGGTCTTGACTCCATATTCAATTTCTTTTCTTTGCCCTGGTTTGCTATTGTTGTTGTTGTTGGTGGTGGTGTGTGTGTGTGTGTGTGTGTGTGTTTGATTTTTTTTTCTTTCTTTCTTTTTTTTTTTTTATTTATTTATTTTGGTATGGTATTGAATTACTGTCTCATGCAGGTCTGTGCACCGTGTTGTGCAATCCGCGGAGGTCAGAAGAGGGTCTCGGATTCCCCTGGAACTGAGTTCTCCTCGGAATTGAAGTTACAGACGGTTCTTAGCCGCCATGTGGGGTGCGGGGGGATCGAACCCGGGTCCTCTTGCAAGCGTCGGTGCTCTTAAACTGCTAGCTATCTCTCTCTCCAGCCCCGATTTTTTTTTTTTCTTTCAAGATGTCCCTATGAATCCTTGGCTAGTCTGGAATTGGTTGTATAGATCAGGCTGGCTTGGAACTCACAGAGATCCATTTGCCTCTGCCTCCCAAGCACAGACATTAAACACATGTACCACCATGCCTGTCTTGTCCTGGGTATTAATTTAGACTTTATTATTGGATTCTGCACATCTTCTGTGTACCTCATTGGTTCAAATGTGAAAAGAGATATGCGGTGAAAAAATAAACAGTCCAGATGAGAAGTAAGTGGATTCATGTCACTGTGACCCCAATTCCTGCCTTTCGATCTTCCTTGCAGGCAAACAGATAAGTCTCCAGACAAAGGTCACAGAATTGCATCCTGGTAAAAAATTATGATGTAGATGACAACATTGGCCCACAGTATTTGCATTGTCCAACCAAGATGCAAAAGAAAGGAATGACTAATACATCAGAAAATAGCATTTGCATTTAGTGGTTCCTGTCAATCTTAAGCCAATGCTTTCAAGAACTGATCAAATGCCCACATCGACTCAGCATTTCTGGGCTAACCTCCAGTGTTCGGGGATTTCCAACTGTTATCAAACATCTCTATTAAAACTAGTCATGTAAAGTTTCCTTTGGAAAAAAAAAGCCTTACATGACATAAAACTGTTGTCAAAATATTGTCCTTTCTAATTGGTTGGGTATGGTGGCATATGCCTTTAATCCCAGTACTATTCAGGAGACAGAGGGAGGAGGATCCCTATGAGATTATATATATATCTTTTCTATCTCTACCATGTACCATGGGAAAATTTTGTTTAAAATTTGTATCAGGGGGCTGGAGGAGAGTGGCTTAAGCTGTTAAGAGCGCCGACGCTCTATCAGAGGACCCGAGATTCACTCCTCCAGCACCCACATGGCGCCGAAACCGTCTAGAAACTCCAATTCCAGGAGAACTCCAGCTCCGGGGAATCTGCACCCTCGTCTGGACCTCCGCGGCATGTGCAAGACACGGGTGCACAGACCTGCATAGCAGACAGTACATTGATCACATACAGAAAAAATAAAATAAAAAAAAAATTTAGTATCAAAGGCCAGCAAGATGGTTCATTGGGGAGACGCACTTGTTACCAAGCCAGAAGTCCTGAGTTGGAAACCTGGGACCCATACTGTGGAAGGAGAGAACTGACTTCCACAGACTGTCCTCAGACTTCCATGTGCATGCTATCACACACACACACACACACACACTCACACAAATGTAATCTTAAAAATAGTACCCCAAACCTCAGTATTCTCTCTCTTTTTGAGTTTTGAGACAGGGTCTCCCTTTACCCCCAGCTGTCCTGGAACTCACTATGTAGACCAGGCTGGCCTTGAACTCACAGAGATACACCTGCCTCCTGAGTGCTAGGATTAAAGGCGTACACCACCACGCCTGGCTGTTTTCTCTTTTAAAACCCACAGACATCCTTTTCTCCAGACAAGAGAGGCATATATCATGTTTCTGTTTTCAACCAGACAATCAGAATTCTTCAAAATCAGCTCTGCCGTGCGTGGTGGCACATGCCTAATTTAATCCTAGCACTTGGGAGGCAGAGGCGGAAGGATCTTTGTGAGTTCAAGGCCAGCCTGGTCTACAGAGTGAATTCCAGGACAGCTGGGGCTACAGGGAGACCCTGTCTCGAAAAGACAAAAAATAAAAGAAAATCAGCTCCCTTGAAGGAACTGGGATGAACATTTGATTTCTGATTTTCTTCTCCGTTGTTTTTCTACTTGACTCATATTCTATTGGTTTTCTCCTCTAGGATTTTCTTTTTTGGTAAGCCACAACAAGTTCTTTTTTAAAGTTTTTTTCTTTTTCTTTATTTTTAAATTTACATGTATGAGTATTTTGTCTGGTTGTATATAAATGCACTTGTACAGAAACCCAGCTTGAATTGCAGGCTAGCTTTCCAGCAAAGCAACTGCTGGCGGGTGCTGTGTCGCCCTCCCCCTAAGCAGGGCCACTTGGTTCCTGTTCAGCACAGAAGGAAAGTTCACAACATGCACTCATGTTGTGCAGTGCCCAAGGAACCTACAAAGAGGGTGATGGATCCCCAAGAACTGGAGTTCCAGGTGGTTATTAGCCGCCACGTGGGTCTTGGGAGCTAAACCGGGGTCCTACACAAGAGCAGCCGGTGCTCTTAACCACTGAGCCATCTCTCCAGCCACAAAACTTCTTTGTAAAATTACTTTGGGAGATAAATATATAGTCTATTTGAGTAACGAGTGGCAGATGGCTTATGAATTGGGCAAAGTCGGAAAAAAGAAGTAGATGGTAAATCTCAACAGTATTCAAGATGAGTGTATTTACTTGAGCTGATTTGTTTTGGGGTTTGTTTGTTTGTTTGTTTGTTTGTTTGACTTTGGTGTTTTGATTGTTTGCTTTTGAGACAGGGTCTCATTATGTAGCTCTGGCTGGCCTGGAACTTGCTATGTAAACCAGGCTGACCTCAAACTTACAGAGATCTGCCTGCCTCTGCCACCCTAATGCTGGGATTAAAGGCCACACCATCATGCCTGGCCAGTGCTGGTTGTTATAATTGTCAACTCGACACAACCTGGAATCAACTGAGAGGAGAGTCTTAATGAGGAATGATCTAGATCAGGTTGTCTCAGGGACATGCTGGGTGGGGGTGGAGGGTTGTCTTGTTTACTAACTGATGTAGGAAGAACCAACACAGGATGACTGGCGTGGTTCCCAAGGCCTGGGTCCTGAACAGAACCGAAGGGAAAATGATCCGAAAGCAAAGCAAGCAAACAGGGTGAAGGCTCTTCCCACCCCCAGTGTGTGTGTGTGTGTGTGTGTGTGTGTGTGTGTGTGTGTGTGTGATGTGACGTGATGTGACTTGTGACTAACTGCTTGAGTTCCTGTCTTCGGTTCTCCCAAATGACAGGCTGTGACCTGGAATTCTAAGGCAATAAACCCTTTCGTCTGTGCCCAAAGATGGCCCGTGGGGTGGTCGCCGAGTAGTTTGATAGAGATCAGAAAGTACATTCCAACGTAAACGAAACTAGGACAAACAATTTTTTTTTTTTTTTTTTTCCAGCTCCGAAGATAATGTATTATGTACGGGATAGATCAAACAGAGACAAGGCAGGAGGGGGAGGGAGGGGGGACTCCAGAAGTAGTATTAGCTGCTAACGCGGAGGGAGAAAGACAGCGGGGCCGACAAAGGGCCTAGAACAAAACACAGCTAAGAATTGCTAACGTTTAGCGATAGAACTATTTTAGCGCACATTGCGGATTCTGGGGACAAACTGGTGCGCGCTCGCGTGGGGGGGGGGGATGTACTGGGGAGTCTGCTGCTTAACTACACAATTCTTAGAGCAGCACCTATCTAATGTCGCATCGAAATCGTGTATCACGCTTGAGACAGAATAAGAACAAGGAGGTCGGGAGCGGAGAGATAGCCTTAGCGGATATAATGTAGTCTCGTTCGACGTCTTGGTAAAACCATGAGGTACCCGTGTGTTCGATGCCCCACCCCACATGGCTACGCTAAGAACCGTGCGTGTCTACGTCAATTACAAAGAGATACATCGCAGTGTGGCACAGGGAGAGATCCAGACTTGAGCGGGCAAGCAGGTTTCATGTGCATGACGGAATCGCCAGGTCACATGCGCTGTCGAGCTTTGCGCATACCGAAGACAGGAAGACAACAGGGAGGGGCACAAGTCACATCACGTCAACATAACCTAGCAAACAAACAAACAACAAACAAACAACCAAAAA
>VZQC01011991.1:2110302-2211744 GCA_009823505.1 Rhizomys pruinosus
CTGGGGCTTGAGTGATGGCGCGGCGGTTGAGAGCCGGGGGCTTGAGAGATGGGTCGTGGGTTAAGAGCATGGGGCTGGAGAGATGGCTCAGTGGTTAAGAACATGGGGCTGGAGAGATGGCTCAGCGGTTAAGAGCATGGGGCTGGAGAGATGGCTCAGTGGTTAAGAACATGGGGCTGGAGAGATGGCTCAGTGGTTAAGAACAGGGGGCTGGAGAGATGGCTCAGCGGTTAAGAGCACCGACTGCTCTTGCAGATGACCCGGGTTCGATCCCCAGCACCTACATGGCAGCTGAGAACTGTCTGCAACTCCAATTCCAGGAGAACTCCAGTTCCGGGGGAATCCGACACCCTCTTCTGACCTCCGCGGCTTTGCACGACACAGGTGCACAAACCTACATGCAGACAGTGCATTCATACACATACAAAAATAATAAAATAAAATAAAAGACTAAAAGTATCTGGTGTGAAGAAAAAAGTTGACTTAAACTTGATCATTTAATGGGAAGGGCATAGTGAGAGTTACAGACTTGGACTCCAGTTCCAAGTTTTTTTTGTTTTTTTAATTTTATTTATTATTTTTATGTGTACGAGTGTACTGTCTGCATGTAGGTTGGTGCACTCATGTTGTGCAATGTTGCGGAGGTCGGAAGAGGGCGTCGGATTCCCCTGGAACTGGAATTAAAGACAGTTCTTAGCCGCCATGTGGGTGCTGGGAATCGAACCCGGGTCCTCTGCAAGAGCAGTCGGCGCTCTTAACCACCAGGCCATCTCTCCGCCATGTGGGTGCTGGGAATCGAACCCGGGTCCTCTGCAAGAGCAGTCGGCGCTCTTAACCACCAGGCCATCTCTCCAGCCCCTGCAAGTTTTTTTTTAAGTGTTGAACATTTTATTAAATTTTACAAGCTTTATGAGTGACAATGTAAAAGGCAGTCATGGTGTTTCTTAAAGTTGTTAACCCTTTATTGCCTGGTTATTGGTGAAGTGGTGAGAGTTCTGTGTATATTTTTTAAGTGTTTCATACTCTTGTCCCTTGACTGGGAAAACTGGTACCACCTTCATCCTCACTAAAGAGGCTCTCAATGATATTCAGAGCTGCCCAGGCAATGTCCTTGTTCTCAGGCAGCTGGGATATCTTTGATGGCTGATGTTTCAGATATGAAAGGAAAGGTTGGGCCAGAAACATCTTCTCTGCTAGCATTCTGGG
Source organism: Rhizomys pruinosus (assembly GCA_009823505.1). Lineage (NCBI taxonomy): Eukaryota > Metazoa > Chordata > Mammalia > Rodentia > Spalacidae > Rhizomys > Rhizomys pruinosus. The sequence goes on from VZQC01011991.1 coordinate 2,111,509, forward strand.
ATCACAAAATAATTAAGCAGGAGACCTGGGAGCTAAACATGGTACTTGCTATATAGTCCAGGATGGAACTCAAATTTGTGTGAATCCTATTGCTCAGACCCAAAAGTGCTGGGATTACAAGTATGCACCATCACATCCTGCCGATATTTTAAATTTTATTTTATCATTTTAATTTTCTGTGCATGAGTATATTGTGTGCATGTATGTAAGCGCACCCATGTCATGCAATGTCTGCAGAGGTCAGAAGAGGGGGTTGGATTCCCTCAGAACTGGAGATGGATGGTTGTTAGCAACCATTTAGGTGCTGGGAATCAAACCCAGATCCTCTGCAAGTCCAGCCAGTGCTCTCGACCCCTGAGCCATCTCTCCAGCCCTCACATCCAGCCTCTTACGTTGCTGTTGTTTTGAAACAACAGCTCTGTAGCCCAGGCTGATCACAAACTCAGAATCTTCCTGCCTCTGCCCCGAGTGTTGCCATCACAGGTGTGTGCTACCACACCCAAACCTAGCACTGCCATTTTTGAGTTGTGGAATTTATGGTAAATTTCACAGTTTATCTTTATTTCAGTGTCCCCTGTCTATAAATTAATATGATAATAACTCTTGCAAATTGACTTGGACTACCATTACCATCTCTTTAAATATATTTTATTTAGTATTTTGATTTTATGTGTATGAGCATATAGCCTAAGTACACTGTGTTGCGCAATGTTCACAGAGGTCAGAAGAGGGCATCACATGCCTTGGAATTGGAGTTATAGACAGCTATTGGCCTCCATGTGAGTGCTGGGAATTGAACCCAGGTCCTCTGCAAGCTAGAACTACATCTCATGTCACAGGCAACCTTTTCTGAAAGCCACATCCCAGTACTACAAACTCAGCAATCCATGTCATTGTGTGTAATTTGAGATCTCAACCTTGTGATGTCCAAAATGGAATGAATAATCTCTATACACTTCCAACCCAGGCCTCCTTCACTATTTCCTGTCACAGCAAATAATATCAGCTGAAAATAAAATAAAATAAAAGATCAGCTCAGCCTACACCCAGAGGTTGACCAGATACCTCTTTTTCTTTTACTCCCAAACTAACCAGTCACCAAATTACTATCTCCTTAATGTTTTTTTTGCTGTTTTTTGTTGCTGTTCTTGCTGTTGTTGTCAAGACAGGGAGGGTCTCATGTAGCCCAGGCTGGCCTCAAATTTGCTATGTAACCAAAACTGGCCTTGAACTCCTACTCTTCCTCTCTGTCTCTCAAGTGCAAAGATTACAGACAGGCACGCTCCATTATGCCCAGTTTATGTTTCATTATTACATCTATTTCTAGGAAGAATTTTTGATGAGCAATAATTGTACCTGGAATAACTTCAATGGCTATGATACAGCTACTGGGCAAAGCTATTTTTTTTTCTTTTTCTCTTTTCTTCTCTGTTCTCTTCCCTTTTGTTTCATGGTACTGAGGATAGAACTCAGAATCTTCACGTGCACTAGGCAAGTGCTCTACCATGTCCTAAATCCCAGCTCTTCCTGTCATCTTCATTGACACCAGCTAAACCCAACCGATGCCTAGGCAACTTCAAGGCACTAACTGGGCTCCCTGCATTTCACTCCTGAGCCATACCCATTTCCAATATATAATTCATTCCTCCCACCATGGCCAGAATGGTTTCTTTTATTAAAGAAAAGGCCTACAGGGGCTGAAGAGATGGCTCATTTGGTAATGCCACATAGCATGAAGACTTGAGTTTGGATCCCTAGCACACACAGAAAAGTCAGATGTGGCAGTTCACATCCATAATCCCAGTGCTGGGAGGGGAGGTGTATGGAGATGGACAGATCTTTGGAGTTCACTGGACATCCAGTCTAGCTGAACTGATGAACTCCAAGTTCAATGAGAGACCCTGTCGATAAATAAATAAATAAATAAATAAATGAATAAAGTAGAGTGTGGCTGAAAAAAAGGGCACTTGATATTGCCCACTGGCCTCCACAGCCACACACAGGCACATGTACTCCCACCACAAGAACACACATACATGTAACACACACACACACACACACACACGCGTGCGCGCGCATATATATAACACACACAAGAACCTCTATGTTTGGACATTTCACTCTTCTACTTAAGGGACTGTGGTTGTCTACCATAACTATCAGGGAAAAGCCCATTTACACCACATTCTCCTATACCCCTTGGTCTGTGTGCTGCCTATCTTATCCTGCAGGCCCACCCACGTCCCTCTTGACCTTGGTCATAGGACTCCCTTTCCATTTCTGGAACAGCCTAAGGCTCTTATGGCCTCAAGGCTGTCACATGTGGCTAAAACTAATCTTCGTTTATATTTTACCTAGCTAAATTCTTGGTTCCAGATACAAAAGAAGTTTCATCCCCTCAATGGGAACCTTTCCTTACCCTCTTCACAGTCCTAGCTGTCTTTCCATTTTGCTTTATTGGAGGGTCCACTTTCCTTAACTATAACTATTTTTTTCGGTCACAGCAGCATTCTTTACACTAAGTCAAAGGTGAAAGCAATTCTGGTGTCCATCCTGGAGGAAGGAATAAACAAGATGTGTTACACATACTTACACTGGAAAACCATTCTACTTTAAAAAGGAAGAGAATTCTGAGATAGAACTCTGCTAATATATATATATATGTGTGTGTGTGTGTGTGTGTGTGTGTGTGTGTGTGTGTGTTTGGTCTTTTGGGACAGGGTTTCCCTGTAGTCCCAGCTGTCCTGGAAGTCTCTATGTAAACCAGGCTGGCCTTGAACTCACAGAAATCTGCCTGCCTCTGCCTCCTGAGTGCTGGGATTAAAGGTGTGCACTACCACGCCCAGCCAATATAAATACTTTTTAAATTATTTATTTATTTTTACGTTTATTTTGAGGATTTTGCCTGCATATTTATAACTGTACTCATGTCATGCAATGACCATGGAGGTCAGAAGAGGGCGTCAGATCCCCTGGAACTGTAGTTACAGATGTTTGTCAACTGCCATGTGGGTGCTAGGAATGGAATCTGGATCCTCTGCAAGAGGAGCCAGTGCTCTTACCACCAAGCCATTTCTCCAGCCCCCAGAATATGGATAATTATGACAAAATTATCTCCATACTATCTGCCTTCCATCCTTGGCTCCTTAAGAGGACAGACACCACTCAGGAGCCAGAGGCAGACAGAGCTCTGTGAGTTCAAGGCCAGCCTTGGTCTACACAGTGAGTTCCAGGCCAGCTGGGGCTACAGGGAGAACCTGTCTCAAAAACACCAAAAAAAAAAAAAAAAAAAAAGAGCACAGACACTTGATCCTCTTTCTATATGTCTGCTCACCATTGGGCTCCGTGCTGGAGTAAACAGAAGACCTGGGAAGATGAGAGAGCAAAGACTACAGAGTCAAGTGGCCCCGGGAGCCTGGGTTTCTACTGGTTTCAGAGCCAGCCCCTGGGAACTGGCCGTCCTCTGCTACTTGTCCCACAAGAAGCACAGACTTGTGATTAAAATTCCTTTACTTAACTTAGCCTGAGCCTTTCTCTTCCTGGAGGGCTATGACTTGAGTTCCTCCCTCTTCAAAATACCCTTGAGGCCTTTGGGACAATCATAACACATAGTCTTAGAGTTGACCTTCTGAGCTAGCCACTGCTTTAAAAGGTTTTAAAGAACCCACTTGAGTTTCCTCACAGCCTCCTGTGTTAAGTCAGGTGACAGGGTCTCCATTGTTCATGTGGGAACCCAGAACCTCCTTGGGAACTTGTACCAAACTAGAAGACAGTGAAGGTCAGATCCAAACCTGGGCACCTCGGCTTTGAAGCTCAGCCACTGAGCCATCAGCTGCCTTGTCACTCGCTGCTTACGATAGCATCATTAGTTAGTTTGTGGCATGAAGACAGAAGGGGTAGAGAGGTGCTGAAGCCTGGGAATGTTTACTCCTGCTTCCCAGTCCCCCTGGCGGCAACCCCCAGGTGTTGACCTTTACTAGCTGGCCCTGGAGGAGTTAGAGTGACTCGCTCATCAGCAGATTTAGAAAGTGCTTCAGCCTGCTTCCCTCAGTCACCAGCTTCCTGCAGCTGCAGCTTCTGCTGGGCACTCATGTCCCACCCTGGGACACCCACTCTGGGATATCCACCCTGGCCTATCAATCCATCATGGAGAAAAGGGGCCCTGTAAGGTGCTTCATCAGAGACCCCACTCTAAGAAGTTGGGAACTGAGGAAATGATTCAAACTCTCTATGACTCATAACTACAGCTGCCATGTCTTAAGGACAAGAGCTAGCTAGACCCCTCTGACCTAAGACATCCCCCGCTAAATTTCTAGTAGTGCCCACCCAAGATAAGGTCCTTCCTTCCACCCTTGCAGGACTCTTATGACAAGACACTGCCTCTTGGTCTGGGAGTATAGCTCAATGATAGAGTGTTTGCATAGATGTGTGAGTACCTGGGGTCCACCCCCAGGATCACAGGGTGCCCCTACCTTCCCCACAGTCCATGTTCTAGGTAAAGACAGCCCTGGTTAATACTCTCAGGATGTTGAATCTCTAAGCCATAAATAAACCTTGCCTTGTCTCAGTTGCTACTGCCTTGTGCCCAAGGCTCCCTGCTGCCAGGTCTCACTGGGTGTTGTATGCAGACAATGTAGAAGGACAACACCCCCTTTACTGGGCATGCTGAGCCCTTACCCCTTTTCAACCCTTTTACTTCTCACGGCACCCCTATGAGCCTAGAGAATTTGAATCATTTGCCCAGGTCCTCAGCCTTAAAGGCTAAGTGGCAGAGCTGGGAGTCTGTCTAGTCCCAGGCTGGCAGGTCCACACCTAAGCCCAAATGGAGCATAGCTGATGGGGCTCCCCTAGAGGCTCCCCTGAGGCTTCGGCATCTTGATGTTCTTGTGACAGTGTCCAAACCTTCTCCTTAACCACGTGCTCCAAGTAAAGAGGGCCCTGGGGTAATGCTCCGGCCGTGAGGTCCAGCATGAACTCCTGCCGGACTTGTTTCAGCTGCTGTCACCTTGTACCCAAGGTCTACCTGCTGTTAGGTTTCCTAGGGCTCAGCCTTCTGTGATTCCCAGCCCCCTCGCGAGCTATGCAGAGCAGGAGCTGAGTAAACGGATCCAACTTTGACCTTCTAAAGTGAGGGACTTCCCACAGCTCCCCACTGACAACCTTCAGCTCTGATTTTCCTGGGAATAGGAGATGCAGGAAGATAGCATTCGGGAGAAAACAAGCATGCGCACCTGGGAGAGTTGCATTGCATATCTCCAAGTTCCACTTTCTTTATTAGACAGCCAGTTGCAAATGCTATCTCCTTCCTTCTCTGAGTCCCCCCCCCCCCCGGAGTTCTGATACCTCTTCCTTTACTTCCCCACAACTAGTCACTCCAGGACAATGCCAAGGCTTACCAAAATCTGACCAGAGTCCTCAGACTACACATCTCTGTCTCGAATTCTGCCAGTCTCCCTCCAGCTCTTCTTCAGGTCATCCTTCTCAAGCCCCCAACCTCCAACCCTTCACTCCCTGCAACAGCAAAGCCTGGCATCGCCAGCTGCTCAGCCCTGTCCCTGACCTCCCCCTCCATGGGCTCATCTTCATTTGACTGTGTCCTTTTCCTACTCTGGGTATTCCTCTCCAGTTGTGGGGGTGCTCTTGGGTCTGTCTACTATTTGACCTCTGACTTCCTCCTCCTCTTCTTCCTCTTACATTTTCTCTTCTCTCTCTCTTCTCCCTCTCCCCCTTTCTCCCCTCCCCGGTGCTGAAAACGTGTCTATCTTTCTATCCCATCAACTACTATTCTACCCTTTCCAACCCCTTGTCTTCTGGGATTTCTCCTCTCATATTCTTGCTAACCTGCTGCAATCTGGATCTATCTTGATCAATCTAATTCAAATGTTCAATGCTAATTCCAAATGATTCATCCCCCAACCTCGTGTAGCCTAAACTAAACTCACTATGTGGCCAAGGGTGACCTTGCACGTCCGATTGTTCTGCCTCCATCTCCTGAGTGCTGAGGTTATAGGTATGTGCCACCATGCCTATTTTAGTGGTGCTGGGGATCAAACCCAGGCTCTCATGCATGCTGGACCAGCATTCTACCAAATAAGCCACACACCCCAGTCTCCTTCTCTTAGCCATCTGCTGCCTTCCAGACCACTCCCCTCTTCCTTCTTGGGGCCTTTCCCTTGCTTTCTGGGATATGGCTCTGTTCTAGTACTTACTCTTTATCTCATAGCTGCTTCTTGGTCTGATTTGCTGGCTGCTTAAACTGTTAAGCAAGTGTGCATGCATTTCTTGTCCATTCTTGAGGGCTGGAAAGATGGCTCAGTGGTTAAGAGCACTGGCTGTTCTTACAGAGGACCTGGGTTCAATTCTTAACACCTATATGGCTGCTAACAACCGTGGATAACTCCAGTTCCAGTGGATCTGATGCCCTCTTCTGACCTCCGTGGGCATTGCATGACATGGATGCATTACATACATGCAGGTAATACACTCATACACATAAAAAATAATAAATTGATTTAAAAAATTTTAAAGAGTCCATTCTTAGCCGGATGTAGTGGTGCACGCCTTTAGTCTTAGCACTTGGGAGGCAGAGGCAGGCGGATCTTTGTGAGTTCAAGGCCAGCCTGGTCTACAGAGTGAGTTCCAGAACAGCTGGGGCTACAGGGAGACCCTGTCTCGAAAAGACCAAAAAAAAAAAAGCCCATTCTTGTTCTACTCTCTCCTCCTTCCTGGGTCACTCTCTAGACCAGTGATGCCCTGTAGACCTTGTTGTGATGGTGACGATGTCTTACAGACCATTATCTAATATGGTAGCCAATAGCCACATGTAGCCACTGAGCACATGAGATATGACCGCTATAAGGAACTGGACTTTAGAGGTTATTTAGTTTCTTTTTTTATTATTATTATTATTTAGTTTCAATTCAGTTAGCATTTATTTATTTATTTTATAATTTTTACATGTATGAGTGTATTGTCTGCATGTACGTTGGTGCGCCTGTGTGGGTCAATGCTGCAGAGGTCAGAAGAGGGCATCAGATTCCCCTGAACTGGAATTAAAGATGGTTCTTAGCCATCACGTGGGTCCTGGGACTCAAACCCAGGTCCTCTGCAAGAGCAGTCAGCGCTCTTAACCGCTGAGCCATCTCTCCAGCCCCTAGTTTCAATTCATTTAAAGAGCCACATGTGTCTAATGCCTTCTGTATTGGACAACACAATTCAATATGCATGTCACCAACTGTCTGTGAGTTGATAAAGATGACCCCTCCAGCCAGGCGTGGTGGCGCACTCCTTTAAACCTAGCACTTGGGAGGAAGAGGCAGGCAGATCTTTGTGAGTTCAAGGCCAGCCTGGTCTACAGAGTGAGTTCCAGGACAGCTGGGGCTACAGGGAGACCCTGTCTCGAAAAGAACAAAAAAAAAAAAAAAAAAANGTCACAAAAGGTGGAGCTCTGGAGTTCGTTGACCAACCAGCCTAGCAAAATTGGTGAGTTCCAGGTTCCTGTCTCACGGGCGTGGTGGCGCAACGCCTTTAATCCTAGCACCCGGGAGGCAGAGGCGAGGCGGACTTTTGTGAGTTCAAATGGCCGCCCCTGTTCTACAGTGTGAGTTCCAGGGCAGCTTGGGGCTACAGGGAGACCCTGTCTCAAAAAAAAAGCCAAAAACAACCACAACACAAACACAAAAATTCAAGCACTCAGGAGACAGAAGGCAGTGGATTTTATTTATTTATTTATTTATTTAAATTTATTTATTTATTTATTATTTTCTGTGGTATGACTGTAACTGTCTGCATGTAGGTATAAATGTACTGTCTGCACCCGTGTTGTGCAATGCCACGGGAGGTCAGAAGAAGGGTGTTGGTTCCCTGGAACTGAGTTAAAAGACAGTTCTTTAGCTGCCATGTGGGTGCTGGGAATCGAACCTGGGGTCCTCTGTAAGAGTCAGTCAGTGTCTCTTCAACCACTGAGCGCACCTCTCCAAGCCGAGGCAGGTGGGATCTTTGTGAGTTCCAAAGGCCAGCATGGTCTACATAGTGTAAGTTCCAGAACAGTTGGGGATTTAAAGGGATACCCTGTCTCCAAAATGATGAAAAAAATAAAAATAAAGTAATAAATGAGACATGGAAAAGCACTCTATTACTGAACTACACCTTCAGGTGAACCACACCCCCAGGTGAAATTTCGTCATGTATTTAACTTAAAGCCCTTAGAAAGCCTTAGTCCATTTTGCGTTATACAGTTCTGGAGACTAGGTTTGTTGCATGGTTAAATGGGTTTGTATCTGACTAGGGTCTTCTTGCTGATGGAGATTTGTGGCGGCATCTCCATTGCTTAGTGAGACAGAAGCCCTTGTGACCCAACCACATCTCACGGGTCACTCCCCTAGATACCATTAGGGGGTCATTTCTAATGCATAAGTTCTAGAGAAAAATGATCAAACCTCGGCATGCATCAGTACCCAGGATCCACATAAACATTCTCTCATTTCAGCTCCTGCCTCCTGGTCTGGGAGTCAGAGCTCTGACAGCCTGGCTGGTAAGGTCTGCAAAACTATAGGACCCTTCTTTAGGGCTGTCCTCATCACGTGGCACTGGAGGGAGTCATATTCAAGATGGTTATCTACCAAACTTCCAGCGAAAGAGGTCCCTTCAAGTCATTTTGTTTTGTCATTACTTGACAACAATTACTTTAAAATTTTACTTTACAGTTGGGTGTGGTGACTTGTTGTTTTTTAATCCCAGCATTCAGGTGTCAGAGGCCCAAGGCATCTGATTTGAAGGTCAGTTTGGTCTTCACTGGAGCTCCAGTCCAAGCTAGGGCAACATGTGAGGAATGTCTGTCTCAAAAAAATAAACTATCTATCTATCTTCTAATCTGATCTATCTATCTATCTATTTATCCTATTCATCTTATTCTATCTATCTTATCTATCTATGCTATCTCTTTATATATAAACTTTACCAAGTGCTTGCCACACAAACAAGACCAGAGTTTTATATCCCAGAGCCCAATGTAAAAAGCTGAATGTGATGGCATACATCTATAATCCCAGCACTCCTACAGTGAGATAGAAGGTGGAGACAGGACGGGGCTGGAGAGAGATAGCCACCTAAGCAAGTTAAGAGCACCGACTGCTCTGAGAGGACCTGGGTTCGATCCCCAGCAACCCACATCGGCGGCTGAAACCGTCCTACTCCAAATTCCCAGGAAAAACCCAGTTCCAGGGGAAATCCGAGACCCTCTCCTAGATCCTCTCCGCGGCATCGCACACGGGTGCACAAACCTAACATGCAAGTCAGTACACCATACACATACAAAAAAAAAAAATTAAAAAAAAAGGTGGAGACGGAGGAATGGGCTGGGAATGTCATGAGCCAGCCCTGCCTGGAAGTACAGCAGGTTAGAACCAGATTCTGACTCCTAGAACATTAGCCTTCTGACCTCCAGACATATGCTATTGCACATGTGAACCTGCACACATGCACACAAATAAAAAAAAAAAAAAAAAAAATAAAAATTTTTAAAATTCATTTTATCAACCAGTATGGGTGGAACAGCTCCTGTAATCCCATAACTCAGGGAAGATTTGGATTTTTACACCAGCCCTACACTATGTTTCCTGAGACCGTCCTGACATACACACTGAAAAAAAAAAATTTCATTTAAACCCCAACTTTTGTTAAACTCCTACTAGGAAAAGAACTCTATACTGTAAGGAGAAACATGACCAGCAGTCCTGACCTCCAAAGAGCTGATTGGCTATTTTTTTTTTTCCTTTTTTTGGTTTTTTTTTGTTTTTGTTGTGTTTGGTTTTTTTTGTTTGTGTTTTTTTTTTTTTTTTGTTGTGTGTGTTTTTGTTTGTTTTTTTTTTTTTGTTATTTTTTTTGTTTTTGTTTTGTCATTGGTTTTTTTTGTTTTTGTTTTGTTGTTTTCGCTTTTTTTTTTTTCTTTTTATTTTATTAAGATGTATTATATTAAATAAATAATTGGCTGGGCATGTTGACACACAACTTTAATCCCAGGAAGCAGAAGCAGGCACATCACTGTTCAAGGCTAGTCTGCTGTACATAGTGAGTTCAAGGCCAGCCCTGGTCTACATAGTGAGTCCCGAGCCAGCTGGGGCCTGTAAAGGAAGACCCCCTCCCCAATTAATGTTATTCTGATCATTTGGGGGCCCAGACAGGGGGAATGAAGGATGCTGAAGGCCTGGTGTGGAAGCTGCTGAGCTCGGATTTCCAAATACGAGCACTGCACTCTCTGCTCCCGGCTGCTTTGGTGCTGTCTTGGTGCCTGCTCAGCCGTTTGCACTGGAAGCAGAATGTCAGGGCTGGGGTGGAAAGTGCTGCTTTTACATCCCGTTCCAAGCGCTTCCTGGAAAGACAGAAGAAATAATAGGAAAACAGAGGCTTCTCCTCATGGAGCAGTGAGTCACTGTTGGGAAAGAGGCGATAGAACCCGCCATGTCTTGACCATGGCACGAAACCACAGATGTCCCAGAAGTCCCAGGAGCTGTTTTGTGTGAATGTGCACAGAAATGATAGCAGGCTTGTAGAGACTCTGTGGAACCCAAACTCTCCCTGGATTCCCAGTGCTTTAGCTAATAGAATTCCCCTACCGTGGAAGCCTGTGGGGGTTAGACCCTGAGCTGGGAGCTGGGCACTGGAGCATGCTCAGGGCATATCCTTGGGTGCCTCAGGCTTATAAATCACTACATGTCACCGACTCCTAAGGTCAAGTTTGAATCAATGAGGGCCAGTATCTACTTAGTATTCCCAGCAGAGCTGCAGGAAACTCTCAATTCACTTAGTATTCTAAGACACCCTTGCCCCAGTAAGGAGGTATTTAAACCATCTCAGGGTCAGCCTCCTAAACTGCCTATAATTTCTCAGGCTGCCAGAACAGATTACCCAAATCTGGGGTACTTGAAGCAAAAGCAAAAAACAAACAAACAAAAGATTTAATTTTATTTTTACGTAGGTCGTAAATACCTATCTGGGGGTGCCTGTGGAGGTCAAAAGAAAGGCAGTGGATCTCTTGGAAATGGAGCTACAGGTGATTGTAAGCCAGACATAGGTGCTGGGAAATAAACCCAAATCCTCTGCAAAAACAGCAAGTGTTCTTAACCACTAAGCCAGCTTTCCAATACCAAAACATCAGAAACTTACTCTCGTAGTTCTGGAGACCAGAATTCCAAAATCAAGGTGTAGATGGGGCCATTTTCTCTCTGACAGCTCTACAGGAGGATCCTTCCCTGCCTCTCCTCACTCCCGGTGTTTGCCAGGACCCTGGGGATCACTCTACTCATATGACCACCTTCCCCGTGTCTTCACATCATTTCTCCTCTATGCCATGTCCAAATAGCCATTTCTTCTTGAAAGTTCTGATAAATGAAAGCCCAGAGCCTCGCATAACATGTTAGGCAAATGCTCTAACCCACTGACCCATCTCACAAAAATCAAGTAGATCTCTTCATAATATATATATATATATATATATATATATAATATATATATATGTTGTGTGTGTGTGTGTGTTGTGTGTGGTAGTAATGTGATATAAATTGGTTACTATTATTATAATACATAACATGAATATGATATATATTTATGGTGAAACTTATTGTTTTGCTTTTTTTTGGTCTTTTTGAGAACAGGATCTTCCTGTTGCCCCAAACTATTCTGGAACCTACTATGTAGACCAGGCTGGCCTTGGACTCAACAGAGATCCACCTGACTCTGCTCCTCCTTAGTTCTGGGATTAAAGCCATGCTCTACCACACCTGGCTTGTTTGTTTCTTTAACGATAGAAGGTCTCCAACTTGTAGGTAAGTGGTCTAGAAGTCACTGTGTAGCCCAGGCTGGCCTCAGACTCTCAGAAATCCTCCTGCCTTAGCCTCCCCAGTGTGGGATCATGAGTGTGCGTCACCATGCCCAGCCAGATGTCCTGTTTATAAGAATACTGATTAGGAGTTGGGACTCACCAGCTCTCATTCTAACTTGATCACTTTTGAAAAGATCCCAAGTAAGGCTGCATTGTCAAGTACTAGGTGGCAGAATTTAAATCTACCTTTTTTTGGGGGGAGGAAGACAACAATTTAATCCATAATAACAGCTTTTTGTTTGTTTGTTTTAATAGGGTCTCAGGTGCTCTGTAGCCTGCCCTGGACTTCTATTAGATCCAAGGCTTATCTTGAACTCACAGAGATTCATCCACCTGCCTCTGCCCTCAAAGTGCAGGGATTAAAGGCATGTGCTACCATGCCCAACCTAATATCAGCCTTTAAAAACTACTCTTTTAGTTTTAAAGAATATGGAGATATGGCTTAATGGGTAAAAGCACTTCCCAAAAAGTGTGAGGACCCTGAGTTCGAATCAGCAGAATAACCTCAGCTGGAAACTTGTTGCAGGACTGGAGAGGTCATCTTTTTTTTTGTTTTTTTTTTTTTTTTTTTTTGTTCTGTGTATATTCTAGAATGGTAGTATTACTGAGGTACAGTTTGAATATGGTCATAAATAAAACATGATGCCATCTTAAGGAGCCCACACATGTCAATAATGTGTAGTAGTCCTACTAAGAATAAAATACTAGAAAAAAGGCAAGAAAGGAGAGAGGATTGGATTCTTAAAGTGTTCCTGTCAACTTAAATCAAAATAATTTAAGACATTTTGTTCAATTCATTGTCCTTGCCAATAGCAGTTACAGTTCGATTGGCTGTGAAAGTAAGCTGTTTGTTTAGGATGTATATATTCTCCATTAAAATAACACACATTTTTAAGTGATTTACAAATTCCAGAGCACGGGACATAGCTCAGGTGATAGGATGATTGCCTGGCATGCATGATCCCAAGTTCTACATAAACTGGGAATGGTGTCACACACCCCTAATCCATTGTCCTTGACTGCCTAGAAAGGAATTTGAGGTCAGTCTAGCATATCTGAAACCCTGTCTGTAAAACAAAAGAAAACTACAAATGTATAGTGAATATATGATTCATTTGTTTTCACAGTGAAACTTGTATGAACTTTATATCTCTATACATTTGTGTCTGTGTGTATATATATATATATATATATATATATATATATATATATATATGAGAGATCTACTTGATTTGGGGATGTAGCTCAGTGGTAGAGCATTTGCCTAACATGTGCGAGGCTCTGGGTTCATTTATCAGAACTTCAAGAAGAAATGGCTATTTGGACATGGCATAGAGGAGAAATGATGTGAAGACATGGGGAAGGTGGTCATATGAGTAGAGTGATCCCCAGGGTCCTGGCAAACACCGGGAGTGAGGAGAGGCAGGGAAGGATCCTCCTGTAGAGCTGTCAGAGAGAAAATGGCCCCATCTACACCTTGATTTTGGAATTCTGGTCTCCAGAACTACGAGAGTAAGTTTCTGATGTTTTGGTATTGGAAAGCTGGCTTAGTGGTTAAGAACACTTACTGCTCATCACAAAGACTGGATTTGGGAACCCCGTTTCCACACCGGGTAGCTCACAAACACCCAATTGCAGTTCCAAGAGATCCACTGCCTTCTTTTGACCTCCACAGGCACCCCCAGATAGGTATACAGACCTACGTAAAATAAAATAAATCTTTTTGTTTGTTTGTTTTTTTGCTTTTGCTTCAAGTACCCCAGATTTGGGTAATCTGTTCTGGCAGCCTGAGAAATTATAGGCAGTTTAGGAGGCTGACCCTGAGATGGTTTAAATACCTCCTTACTGGGGCAAGGGTGTCTTAGAATACTAAGTGAATTGAGAGTTTCCTGCAGCTCTGCTGGGAATACTAAGTAGATACTGGCCCTCATTGATTCAAACTTGACCTTAGGAGTCGGTGACATGTAGTGATTTATAAGCCTGAGGCACCCAAGGATATGCCCTGAGCATGCTCCAGTGCCCAGCTCCCAGCTCAGGGTCTAACCCCCACAGGCTTCCACGGTAGGGGAATTCTATTAGCTAAAGCACTGGGAATCCAGGGAGAGTTTGGGTTCCACAGAGTCTCTACAAGCCTGCTATCATTTCTGTGCACATTCACACAAAACAGCTCCTGGGACTTCTGGGACATCTGTGGTTTCGTGCCATGGTCAAGACATGGCGGGTTCTATCGCCTCTTTCCCAACAGTGACTCACTGCTCCATGAGGAGAAGCCTCTGTTTTCCTATTATTTCTTCTGTCTTTCCAGGAAGCGCTTGGAACGGGATGTAAAAGCAGCACTTTCCACCCAGCCTGACATCCTGCTTCCAGATGCAAGACGCTGAGCAGGCACCAAGACAGCACCAAAGCAGCCGGGAGCAGAGAGTGCAGTGCTCGTATTTGGAAATCCGAGCTCAGCAGCTTCCACACCAGGCCTTCAGCATCCTTCATTCCCCCTGTCTGGGCCCCCAAATGATCAGAATAACATTAATTGGGGAGGGGGTCTTCCTACAGCCCCAGCTGGCCTGGAACTCACTATGTAGACCAGGCCGGCCTTGAATTCACAGTGATTCACTTGCCTCTGCTCCTGAGTGCTGGGATTAAAGTTGTGTGTCATCCTGCCCGGCTAATTTACTACATTTTAATCAGTCTTTCACACTAGCAATCAGCTCTTTGGAGGTCAGGACTGCTGGTCATGTTTCTCCTTACAGTATAGAGTTCTTTTCCTAGTAGGAGTTTAACAAAAGTTGGGTTAAATGAAATTTTTTTTTTTTCAGTGTGTGTCAGACAGGGTCTCAGAACATAGTGTAGGCTGGTGTAAAATCCAAATCTTCCTGAGTACTGGGATTACAGGAGTGTTCCACCATACCTGGTTTGATAAAATGAATTTAAAAATTTTTATTATTGCTCTGCAAGCATGCGTACGTGCATGTGTGCAGGTTCACATGTGCAATAGCATATGTCTGGAGGTCAGAGGCTAATGTTTAGAGTCAGAATCTGGTTTCTAACCTGCTGTGTACTCCAGGCTAGCTGGCTCATGACATTCCAGGCCATTCTCCTGTCTCCACCTTTTTTTAATTTTTTTTTTTTTTGTATGTGTATGAGTGTACTGACTGCATGTAGGTTTGTGCACCCGTGTCGTGCAATGCCACGGAGGTCAGAAGAGGGTCTCGGATTCCCCTGGAACTGGAGTTTTCCTGGAATTTGAGTTACGGACGGTTCTCAGCCGCCATGTGGGTGCTGGGGATCGAACCCAGGTCCTCTGCAAGAGCAGTCGGTGCTCTTAACTGCTAGGCTATCTCTCTCCAGCCCCGTCCTGTCTCCACCTTCTATCTCACTGTAGGAGTGCTGGGATTATAGATGTATGCCATCACATTCAGCTTTTTACATGGGCTCTGGATATTAAAATCTGGTTGGGTCTTGTGTGGCAAGCACTTGGTAAAGTTTATATATAAAGAGATAGATAGATAGATAGATAGATAGATAGATGATAGATAGATAGATAGATAGATAGATAGATAGATAGATAGATAGATAGTTTATTTTTGAGACAGAATCTCACTATGTAGCCCTAGCTGGACTGGAGCTCACAGTGTAGACCAAACTGACCTCAAAACAGATGCCTGCCTCTGACACCTGAATGCTGGGATTAAAAACACAAGTCACCACACCCAACTGTAAAGTAAAATTTTAAAGTAATTGTTGTCAAGTAATGACAAAACAAAATGACTTGAAGGGACCTCTTTCGCTGGAAGTTTGGTAGATAACCATCTTGAATATGACTCCCTCCAGTGCCACGTGATGAGGACAGCCCTAAAGAAGGGTCCTATAGTTTTGCAGACCTTACCAGCCAGGCTGTCAGAGCTCTGACTCCCAGACCAGGAGGCAGGAGCTGAAATGAGAGAATGTTTATGTGGATCCTGGGTACTGATGCATGCCGAGGTTTGATCATTTTTCTCTAGAACTTATGCATTAGAAATGACCCCCTAATGGTATCTAGGGGAGTGACCCGTGAGATGTGGTTGGGTCACAAGGGCTTCTGTCTCACTAAGCAATGGAGATGCCGCCACAAATCTCCATCAGCAAGAAGACCCTAGTCAGATACAAACCCATAACCATGAACAACCTAGTCTCCAGAACTGTATAACGCAAAATGGACTAAGGCTTTCTAAGGGCTTTAAGTTAAATACATGACGAAATTTCACCTGGGGGTGTGGTTCACCTGAAGGTGTAGTTCAGTAATAGAGTGCTTTTCATATCCATTTATTTATTTATTTTTATTTTTTCATCATTTTGAGACAGGGTATCCCTGTAACCCCAACTGTCCTGGAACTACACTATGTAGACCATGCTGGCCTTGAACTCACAAAGATCCACCTGCCTCGGGGCTGGAGAGGTGGCTCAGTGGTTAAGAGCACTGACTGCTCTTACAGAGGACCCAGGTTCGATTCCCAGCACCCACATGGCAGCTAAGAACTGTCTTTAACTCCAGTTCCAGGGGAATCCAACACCCTCTTCTGACCTCCGTGGCATTGCACAACACAGGTGCACCAAGCTACATGCAGACAGTACAGTCATACACACAGAAAATAATAAATAAATAAATAAATAAATAAATAAATAAATAAATAAAATCCACCTGCCTCTGTCTCCTGAGTGCTGAATTTTGTTGTTGTTGTTGTGGTTGTTTTTTGGTCTTTTTGAGACAGGGTCTCCCTGTAGCCCCAGCTGCCCTGGAACTCACTCTGTAGACCAGGCTGGCCTTGAACTCACAAAGATCCGCCTGCCTCTGCCTCCCGAGTGCTAGGATTAAAGGCGTGCGCCACCACGCCCTGTGAGACAGGAACCTGGAACTCACCAATTTTGCTAGGCTGGTTGGTCAACGAACTCCAGAGCTCCACCTTTTGTGACATCTCCACCCCCAGCACTAAGGTCACAGACCTGTGCCACTATGGGCGGCTCTTACCTGGGTGCTGACTGGGGACCCTCACTCAGTTCCTTGTGCTTACACAAGGGGCACTCTACCAACACAGCCATCTCCCCAGCTTCCTGTCCTTTTAATGGGATACAGTGGGAGCTTTGTATCCCAGAAAGGGTAGGATAGGATGGTGGAGAGTGAGGAAATATGAAGAGGTTCTAAGTCAAATCCCATATCGCTGCATAACCTGAGCCTCATGTTGGGTGACAGCCTACCTGGTTTCAGTCAGGGTGACACTCCTTGTGCCTCTAGCTTAAAAAACATTTTTTAAAAAGTTGTCTGTGTGTGGCAGCAGTTCTGCTGAGAGCCACAAAACGCTTTCCTGTATTTACATGTGAAAAAAAATGCCACAGTGAAGTCGAATGCCAGCACAGAGCTAAGGGACCAAGCAGGTCAGCAGCATTTATCCAGCCTTCGTTATGTGTGCATCATGACGGGGAAGCAAATGAAGGAGACAGTCACTAAATAAAGAGTCCAGTGTGCCAGAGAGCCAAGAGCCATATGTAGAACAAAAGGAAGAAGGGACAGCATCGGCTTTCAGGGGAAGTCTGGGTTCTACCCTCAGTTCTGCTGTTATCTTGACTGTTAACTGATGTAGGAGGGTCCAGACCACTATGGGCAGCACCATTCCTTAGGCAGGTGGTCCTCAACTACATAAGAAAGCTAGCTGAGGGGATGGAAGTTTCTTAGCAGTTAAGAGCACTACATGTTCTTGTAGAAGACCTCCGCTCGATTCCCAGCACCCACATGGTGGCTGACAACCATCCAAAACTCCAGTTCCAGGGGATCTGATGCCTTCTTCTGTCCTCTGAGGGCTTTGTAGGACAGGGATGCACTTACATCCAAGCGATACACTCATACACATAGAATAATGAAAATAATAAGTAGAATACTTTTAAAAGAAAGCTACTTGAGCAGAAGCCAGCTTGCAAGCTAGCAAAGGCATCCTTCACAGCTCCTGGTTGGGTGTGAAGTGACTTCCCTGGTCAGAAGTAATGCTATGTGGAGTGACAAACAGACCTGCCTTTAAGTTTCTGCATTGAGTATTTGCCTTGACTCCCTTCAATAATGGGCTGTGATCTGGAATTGTGAAGCTGAAATAAACTCTTTCCTCCCCTAAATTGATTTTGGTGAAGAAATTTTATCACAGCAATGAAAACGAAACCAAAACATGCTATGTCCAAGCTGTGCATCCTGTTACTCAATTTCCTTTAAAAAATGTTTTCCCATCAGGGTCTCACGTAGCCCAGGCTGACCTCAAGCATACTATGTAGGCAGAGGATGACCTTGAACTTGAGATCCTTGTGCCTCCACCTGCCTAGTGCTGGATTTGCAAGCATGCACCTCCACACCTGGCCTTGACTACTGCTTCTCAATTTCCATATAAAGTTGTCCCTCAGTGAAAGAGTTGGTTCTGTAACTCTCTAAAGGTATCAAGCCTTGGATACAGAAGTCTCTTATATAAAATGGAGTTACATTTGCATATAAAACACATTTCTCCCCTAAAGTTTATATATAATCATCTTAGATTACTATCAAACCCCAGTAAGTATAAATGCTATGTAAATAGTTATCATATATTGTTTACAAGAAAAACATTATGCATACCTTTTTTTCTAGAATATTCTCTACCTGTAGGTGGTTGAATCCTGCACGCAGAATGTGAAGATACAGGGAGGCAGGATATATGCTTTATTTTATTTTACTTATTTATTTATTTTTTTTTGGTCTTTTTGAGACAGGGTCTCCCTGTAGCCCCAACTGGCCGGGAACTCACTATGTAGACCAGGCTAACCTTGAACTCACAGAGATCCACCTGCTTTTCCCTCCCTAGTTCTGGGAATAAAAACATGCCCCATTGGGGCTGGAGGGATGGCCTAGCGGTTAAGAGCGACGACCGCTCTTGCAGAGGACCCGGGTTCGATCCCCAGCACCCACATGGCGGCTGAGAACCGTCTGTGACTCCGGTTCCAGGAGAACTCCAGTTCCAGGGGAATCCGAGACCGTCTTCTACCGTATTTATGACTTCCGCGGCATCGCACGACACAGGTGGCGCAGCAACCTGCATGCAAGACAATACATTCATACACATAACAATAAAAAAATAAATAAAATTAAAAAAAATTAAAAAAAAAAACATGCCCCACAACACCTGACTGACAATCTTTTTTTTTTTTTTTTTTTTTTTTTTTGGTCTTTTTGAGAAAACAGGATCTACCCTGTAGCCCCGGCTGTCCTGGAACTCACTATAAGACCCAGACTGGCCTTGAACTCACAAAGATCCACTTTGCCTCTGCTTCCAGAGTGCTAGGATTAAGGCATGCACCACACGCCTGGCAACAATCTATTTTTATTTAGCTTTCGCTCCTGAGGGTCAGCATTGTCTGATAGTGCTAATTGGAATTATTCCAAATAATAATTCATACATTTCTTAAAATTGACTGTGGTGTAGTATTAAATGTTCTATTTTATTATTAGCTATAGATGTTAATCTCTTACTATGTCTACTTTGGAAATCAAGCCTTGCTATGGCAAAGTATATACAGAATAAACTTGGACTATAAGAGACTCAGACCAGGATCCTGGCACGCATCCCTCTAGTTAAGTGAAGAATGACAGCAATCATGGCACCAACTCATAGCATACCATGAGAACTTCGTGGGATGAACGATCTGGAGCCCTTGGGACAGCGTCTGCCACACAGCACTAGTGATTGCTGCTTTTGTTATTGCTCTTGCCTGCTTGCTGAATAGGCACAAACGAAAGTGCTGAGCAGTGTTTAGCAGTTATCAAACATTCATTATTCTATTATTGTCATTATTGGGGAGTTTGGGGGAGGCAGTGTCTTCTTATGCAGACCAGGCTGACATCAAACACAAACTCTCTAGTTCTGCTTCCCAAGTGCTGGCATTTATTGATCATTATTAATTTAAGTTCCAAATTGATTTATTACTAATTGATTGACAAGACACTTTTTTTTATAATAATTTATCCCTGCTGTTTAATTTCTCGTCCAGCATCAGGCTATTAATCACACTTCCAGGATGTCTCCTAGAGACCATTTCACCTACTGCTCTGTCTCTCTCTTTAGCAATGGTGAGGCGGATTCCTTTTCTAGGGGAAGAGAAAGCTGTGGTTTGTTGCCCTTGCCAGTAACAAAAATGTTGGAAAGCTGTGTAGTGAAGTCATTGGCATTGTCACCTTTCACACACCTACATCAAAAGAGCCTGGATGTTGCTCTCTGTTGGTGACCACGCCAACTCTTCCCCAGTTAGCACCTCCAGTCACCACACACATAAGTTACCTGTAGGAAGCTTTTTTGTAATCACCAGGTACCATGCAGCCCTGCAAGGAAGGGAACACAGTACCCAGTGGCACTGTAGGGAACTGACCAACGCTCTTCCGTAGCCAGACCTGAGGTACTTCCACCTCAGGCCATTAGCCTGGGACAACGGAACACACGTTTCCACTCTCGCTGTGATTTCCACCTGCCCAGAGACTCCTGGCCTGGACAGGAATTTCAGCGGATGGCTGATGCTGTCTTCAGCCTATGTCCACTCACAATTCACTTCACCACACAGCTATCCAGATTGGTGCTCCAAGAACCTCTTTCCAACCACTGGCCACTGGAACAAAATGCAGGCTGCTTTGGCCTGTGTGTGCGCAAAAGATAATGATGGCTGGGAATTCTGTAATGATGGCAATGGAGATTCGATTTATTGCCCCACTGCAGCCTGTTTTTATAGCCAAATGACGAGTTCCAGAGCCAATCACAGGCCCCAATTCCACACCACGCACACGGCTGCCCATCCAGCACCATGCACTTGGGCCATGTGGTCTGCCCCTCTTTGGAGTGGGGTCCCTGACTCCCATCCACGTGGTGCCCTGAGGGGTGCTAGCTGAGAAAGAACTCGCCGCTAATTCAAAGTGGATCTTCCTACAGTTACCTGTGTCAATTTGATGAAGTTGGTTACCTCACCGGTCTCCAAATCAGCATGAATGGTGTCCTTCCTCTTGATGAGGTGATGAGGGCAGTAAATGGTATGGGCATTGTTGGGCACCTGAGGAGGGATTCCTTTTGTGGCCACAAAAATCTTTCTCACTTTGCACAACTTGTAGATGAACAGCAAAGTGACCTTTGGTGCCACAGACCGAACAGAAGCTCTCTTCAGTCTTGCCAATCCTGATGACATCCTTAAACCCAGCAGGGTAGGTTATATCAGTTCTGCCTTTGCATCAATCTTAATGAAGCATTGCATACAAATCTTTTTACTTCATGTCCAGTCAGAGTATACTTAAGTCTGTACCTTAGGGAAATGATGAGAGGCAGATGTTCTCTCAGCTTGTGAGGAGCTGGGATTGAAAGAGCTTATGTTATTTTTATTTAATGCGTATGAGTGTTTTGCCTGTAGTGTAAGTGTACAACTTATGTGCAATGCCCACAGAGGTTAGAAGAAGGTGTTGGATCCCTGGAGCTGGAATTATGGACAATTATTGCACCAAACAGGTCATGCAAGAGGAGCCAGTGCTCTTAACTTCTGAACCATCTCTCCAACCTCTTATTTTTTTTTTAACATTTTATTTTATTTATTTCTGTAATGTGTATGAATGTACTGTCTGCATGCAAGTCTGTGTACCCGTGTGTGCAATGCCGTGGGAGGTCAGAAAGAGGTGTCAGGATTCCCTGGAACTGGAAGTTCTCCTGAAATTGGAGTTTCAGAAGTTCTCGGCCGCCATGTGGTGCTGGGGATCGAACCCGGTCCTTGCAAGAGTGGTCAGGGCTCTAAACCGCTAGCCATCTCTCCAGCCCCCAACCTCTTATTTTTAATATTGTTAATATGGGGGGCGCAGTAATATGTACATGAGTGCAGGTGCACACAGAGTTCAGAAGAGGGTGTCAGGTCTCCTGGAGCTGGAGTTACAGGTGGTTCTGAGCACCTGAATGGGTACTAAGAACTAAACCAGGTCCTCTGCAAAACAATATGCACTCTTAACACACATACTCAGCCACTTTCTATTTTTTTTTTATTTTTTGTTGTTTATTTTTGTTTTGTTTTTGAAGATAGGGTCCCATGTCCTTATCTACCAGGGTGGCCTCTAACTATGTGGACAAGGATAGCTCGGGCTACTCCCACATCCCAAGTGCCGCGATGCCAACCTGCACCATTATATTCAGATTTAATTTGTGCTAGAGACCAAACCAGGGCCTCCTGTAAGCTAGGCTAGTATCTACCAACTGAGCTACATCCTCAGCCTTCTAACTCGTTATTTATTATATTGGAAACTTTCCCAGAAACTTGGT
The DNA here is from genome assembly GCA_009823505.1 of Rhizomys pruinosus. Classification (NCBI taxonomy): domain Eukaryota; kingdom Metazoa; phylum Chordata; class Mammalia; order Rodentia; family Spalacidae; genus Rhizomys; species Rhizomys pruinosus. The sequence continues at coordinate 2,133,703 of VZQC01011991.1, forward strand.
AGCTTAATATAATAGTAGACATTATTTTACATAGTTCCAGCAAGTCTGCAGTTTGGGAGCAACTCACAGCTTCATGATTCCAGCCTAGAGTCTCTTATCAGTTTTTAGACATTATTGCCTTCTGGGGTGGGGGGATTGATTAGCTCTTCTCTTGGAAATAAGATCTGGGGTCCAGGGGCTGGAGAGATGGCCTAGCGGTTAAGAAGTACCGGGTTCGATCTTACAGAGTACCGGGTTTGATCCCAGCACCCACATGGCGACTGAGAACTGTCTTAACTCCAGTTCCAGGGGAATCCGACCCCCTCTTCAGACCTCCGAGGCATTGCCGACATGGATGCACAAACCTACATGCAGACAGTACATTCATATCACATGAAAAATATAAGTAAAATTTTAAAAAAACTGGGGCCAAGACCCTATCAATCTTCACAACACAAATATAGAGAAACCAAGGAGTAGGCCAACAAGACACATTTTTACTTCTTTGGAAAAGGTGTATGGGCTTTTGGGGGTAGCAAGCAAGCATACAGAGCAGGAAATTTGGTGGGTTTTTATCCTAAGGCAAGAGTCCTGGGTCTTTTCCCCATTGGCTGGGGTCTGACTTCGACAGTGTTGTGTGGTTGGGTAGATTTATAAGAATCAAGCAAAGGAAATGAAGAAACAGGAAACAGGGAAAGGTCCAAGGCTCTGGGCGATCAAGTTCCTGGAATGCAGCAGGGCATTTGCGTAAACAAGAAGTTTTACAGGGTAAGGAGATTACAAAAATTACCTTACAAAGGTTACAATTCCTATGATCCATTCTTTTACAGATACTTGTAATTGCTTGTAATTACATTATCCTCAGTATTCTGAAGGTGATACATTGAGACTCGGAATTCAAAGGGTGGCCAACAGGTTCATGTTGGCTGTGGGTCAGAGGCCTTAACTCTCCCCCTGCAGATACCTTCCCAGAGATTCTTGAGTATCCTCACAGCATGGCAACCAGCTTCTCCCCTGTAATCCAAGAAGCCACAAAGTCTTTTAAGATTTACCCTCTTTAATCCCAGGTACTCTGAGTTCAGGCCCGCCTGGTCTACACAGAGAGTTCCAGGACAGCTGGGGCTCCAGGGAAGAACCTGTTCTCAAAAGACCAAAATAAAACAAAACAAAGCCAAAACAATTACCCTCAGGCCAGGTGTAATGGTGCATGCCTTTAATCGCCAGCACTCAGGAGGCAGAGGCAAGGTGGATTCTGCGTGAGTTTTCAAAAGCCAAGCCCTGTCGACATAGAGAGTTCCAGGACAGCTGGGGCTACAAGAACACCCGTTTCAAAAGACCAAAAAAGAAAAAAAAAAAAAAAAAAAGACTTATCCAGAAATCATGACACCCAGTCCTACACAATGCAATCCTCCTGTCCATTTGGGGAGGGACTACACAAGCAGAGGACACCACTAGCAGAAACTCACTGGGCCTGTATTAGTTACTCTCTTGTTGCGTAATGAATTTGTTTATTTTTAAAATTATTTATTTTTATTTATTATTTTTATGTGTATGAATGTACTGTCTGCATGTAGGTTTGGGTGCACCCAATGCGTGATGCCTGGGAGGTCAGAAGAGGGTGTCGGATTCCCTTGGAACTGGAGTTAAAGAAGTTCTTACTGGGCCACCTGGATGCGGGAATCGAACCCAGGTCTTCTGCAAGAGCAGTGTGGCCTTCTAACCTTAACCGCTGAGCCATCTCTCCGCCCCCAGATCAGATAAAATTTAAGGTGTGGCTATTGAGGAATTATAGCTCAGTTTGATAAAAGTAGTCGCTTAATGTACACGAGGCCCTGGATTCAATCCCAGCAATGCGATATTCCATGGAATGGTGTGTCGGTGAAGCACTTAATCAGAAATCACCCGCCGGCTACGCATGTGGAAAATGTGATTCAGAGTGTGACTGGACTTGGAGCAAGCTGAAGACCACGGAAGTTGACTCATGATAGCACCAGAGCGGTGGGAAGGGCGCAGAACTGGGCAGATACGCTATACGACACAGATGAGGAGGAGGCAGAAGGAGAAGTGGAGAAGAAGGGAGGAAAGCTACGAAAAGGAGAAGAGAGAAAAAATTGTGTAATCACACGAGGAGTTGGACGTAGAGAGGAGGGGAGAGACGTATATCGAGGGGGAGGAAGAGACAGCGCAGAGGACACGAGACGCACTGATAATCGGAGTCTATAGAGATGGCTCAGCTCGCCCACAACAGGGTCACGGAGCCATGACGCAGTAGAGAACTTAGAATCTTGCGACAGAACCGCACGTGGGATCGCCCAGATCATCCTCACATGGCAAGCTAAATACTGTCTGTTGAAACTCCATTATGATAAGGAGAGGATACATATATCGCTTCTGGCCTCTGACCGAATTGGCATGGTGACATGGGCTGCACTGTACAATATAGTGCAGGCAGATAGAGCTAAAACAAATTAAAAAAAAATAAGTTTTTTTTTTTTTAAAATTTAAAATTAAATTACAAAAAAAGAAGAGGAAAGGAAGAAAGAATTTAAGAGTGGAAGAGGATTATTTTGGCTTATAGATTGAGGGGATCACAGCAGGGAAGGTATGGCGGCAAAAGTGTGAAGCGGCTCATGGCACGGTGAGTCTGCAGTCAGGAAGGCAGAGAACAGACAGGAGAGGCTGCCAGGTGCAAAAATCTCAAGGGGCGGGCCTCCGGTGGGGCTCTCTCCCTTGAAGTTTCTGCAACCTTCTAAGACAGCACCACTAGCAGGGGATCAAGTGTTCAAACACACGTTTATGTGGGAAATATTTCACATCCAACTACTGCAGGGGCATCTTGAGGCTTACTACCACAAGTACCAACCCATGTGGGGCACAGACTATGAGTCCCACCAAGTTCAAATGGGAAGGAGAGCAAAGAGAGCACCAGGCAAGACTTGGATCATTCTGAGCTCCATATTAGGGAGCTTTTTGCTATTTTTTTTCCTTGCATACTTCTTCCAGTCAGATATGAGGACAAAGACTTACAATCAGAAGGGCAAGGGGAGCTAGGGGAGGAAGGGTTTTTTTTTTTTTTTTTTTTGTCTTTTTTGGAGACAGGTCTCCTGTAGCCCCAGTGTCCTAGAACTCACCTCTGTAGACCAGGATGGCCCTCTGACTCCAGAGATCCACCTGCCTCTGCCTCCAAGTGCTAGGATTAAGGCATGTGGTTTTTAAGAGACTTCTGTTGGGGGTGGTGAGGTGGCTCAGTGGGTTAAGGGCATGCTGGGCAAATGTGAGAACCCTATGCAAAGCTGAACATGGCAGTCTATCTATAATCCTAGTACTCCTATGACAAGATGTAGGGCACAGACAAGAGAACCCCCAGAGGCTTTAGAGCCAGCTAGCCTGGCATACAGTAGCCGTGAACATTGGCACTGTCTCAAACAGATGGATGGGGGAAAGTAGCCCAAGTTGTCTCTGACCATCACAGTACAGGTGTGGCATGCATGCTTGAGGCTCCCATTCATACACATGAATGTACATATGAGCATGTGCACACACACACAACAATTTTATTTTTAACAGAACCAATGTGAGGAATAGTAAAGGGTTTGGCTGAAACTGGGAAGGAAAAATGGTTTACAAATATGAAAGAGGCAAAGGGACTGTTCAAGGAGGACCAAGTAAACACATTTAGAGCAGCTGGAATAAAACGGTAAACGTTAAGGGCATAGGGTTTGGTTAAAAATATGTTCAAAGTTCCTGCAGGATTGTTTGATGTGGGGGATTTGAGGCTGAGTAATGGATTTGAGGAGTGCGAAAAAAAATTCTCCGCTAAGGGGATTTGCTTCTAAGGGAGCATGTCCCAGTAGGGTCAAGGCAATACCAGGAAACGGACTTTAATAGCTTCCTTATATCAGGGTAGGAAGCTCAAGTTGATAAGGAGCTGGATTAGAGTCTCCCAGTTGGAGGAGCTTCCCCAAAGGAAACTTTGGAGTGGGAGATAGTCTGTGTTTACACAGCACGCCTGCAATGTCTGCAGTTTATACAAGCTGTATCCTCAGGCCAGGCTGAAGATAGGACCGCCTGACCTAGAAACGCCTAAGTCTGGGCCCAGTGCCCAGTCAGTGCTGTTGCCCAGACCCGCCCAGCCCAGGGGGCTCAGAGCTACAGGGACAGAGTGGGTGGGGAAATGCTCACTGCAAGACCCCACACTGGATGCATTCTGTGTCTAGGCAAAGCCATGACGGTGGCTTGTGTAGCCTCTTCACATTCTGCACGGAGAACCATCTGCTCGATTCTTCTCGCTCAGGCTGGGGATATAGTGCACTGGTTCTAGTACACTCGCTCAGCACACTGGAGGTTCTAGGTTTGATCCCCAGCCACTAAGAAAGAAAGAGAAGAAACTTTCTAGCTTAATTAGTTAGCAACAGGGCATGCTACAGGAGGCTCTGATTTTTGACACGGCCCTACTCATCCAATTCTAAAACTTAATGGAGATTAGTGTGGGTTCCCTAAGTACTCCCAGGGGGACACTCTGAGTGCTCCCAAAGGGATGATCAGTGTTTTGCAGACTGGTGGTTTGTTCAAGGAGATGGTGTGAGTTAGAGTCCATTTCTAGGTTTGAATCGCCAGGTACCCTGCCAAGGACAATGTTTGATATTGCTTTTTTTCCTTTTGGTCTTTTTTTGAAGGACAGGGTGCTCCTTTGTAGCCCCCAAAGCTGGCCTGGAACTGCCTAGTTAGACCTGGCAGGCCTCGATCTCATAGTGATTCCTCCTGCCCTCTGCCTCCCAATAGAATTCACAGATAACAAGCCTAGCATGGATCAAGAGCATGGTGACACACACCAGCAATTGAGCATTCAGGGCTTGGAGACAGAAAAGGTCATGAGTTCAAAGACCTTACCATGATGAGTTCCAGATCAGCTTGGGCTATGTGTAGTGAGACACTGCCTCAAAAAACAGCCCAGGACCTTCCTCACAGCTACACATGACCAGATGCCCCCTATTCCTGCCGCCTTCCTTCCCATCCTTCCATGATGGACCATATTCCCTTGAACTGAAAAGATGGCACAAGAAAGCAACTTTCTTTCTTCTTTCTTTTCTTTTCTTTTCTTTCTTTTCTTTTCTCCTTTTTCGTTTTCTTTTCTTTCTTTTTTTGAGACAGGGTCTCCCTGTAGCCCCAGTTTACCTGGAAACTCACTATGTAGACCATGCTGGCGCCTTGACTCCAAGAGCTTTGCCTGCCTCTGCCTCAAAGTGCCTTGGGAATTAAAGGCATGTGGCCACCTTTCCCGGCTGGATCCAACATTCTAATGGAACTCCATCAATCATCGTGAGAGCTCATCTCATAATGGAGAAAAACTCTGTGGCCTTGAAAGAGACAAATTTTTAAGTGTTTCATTTATACAGCCACAATGGACTCCCTGGGAGAAGGGGCTCTTACAGAAGGTGTACACAAAAGTATTAAACACACGCGAACCATTTAGCCTGGCTGCAATAACAAAGAATTAACATCTAGAATATACAAAAAACAAAAAAAAAAAAAAAAAAAAAAAAAAAAAAAAAAAAAAAAAAAAAAAAAAAAAAAAAAAAAAAAAATGAATAACAAAAAAGAACATGGTAAAAGAACATAGGTTTTATTTATTTATTTAACTTACTTATTGTCTTTTTATTTATTTATTTATTTTATTAATTTTATTATTTCTGTAAATGTTGTATGAATGTACTGTCTGCCATGCAAGTTTGTTGCACCCATGTCGTGCAATGGGCCTCGGAAAAGTCAGAAGATGGGTTCAGATTCCCTGGAACTAGAGTTTTCTCCTGGAATGGAGTTTCAGGATGGTTCTCAGCCGCCATGTGGGTGCTGGGGATCAAACCCTGGGTCTCTGCAAGAGGCGGGGGTTTTTTTTGTTGCTTTAACCGCTGGCATCTCTACAGCCCCATACTTATTTATCTTTTTGAGAGATTTGATTTAAAAAAAAAATACGGCCTTAGGGAGGTGGGTTTAGTGGGTAGAGTGCTTGCTATGCCAGTGAGCATAGGACCTGAGTTCGAATCCTTGGCTCCCACGTAAAACCAGGTTTGGCTGTCTATGCCTGTGACCCAACCAGTGTGGTGGGGATGGAGACAGAAGGATCACTGGGACTTACTGGCTGCCAGCCAAACTCCAGGATTAGTGAGATACCCTCTCTCTAGGGAATAAGGTGGAAGGGAGAGAGAATGAATAGAGCAGGGTATGAGGTCCTCAGCTGGCCTTGCATGTGCACATAGAGAGAATGATAGAGCAGGGTATGAGGTCCTCAGCTGGCCTTGCATGGGCACATAGAGAGAATGAAAGAGCAGGGTATGAGGTCCTCAGCTGGTGCATGGCCACAACAGAGAATGAAAAGAAGCAGGGTATGAGGTCCTCAGCTGGCCTTGCATGGGCACATACAGAGAATGATAGAGCGGGATGAGGTCCTCAGCTGACCTTGCATGTGCACCATAGAGAGAATGAAAGAGCAGGGTATGAGGTCCTCAGCTGGCCTTGCATGTGCACATACAGAGAATGATAGAGCAGGCTATGAGGTCCTCAGCTGGCCTTGCATGTGCACATAGGCGTGCACCACACACCGAATACAGGCATCATGGAAAAACAAATACACACACACCTGAAACAAAAACGCACTGCGCGAAGAGAGGGCACAAATAGGGGATCTAGCACGAACAACGAACGGAGGCGGGATATGGAATTCGAATATAACGACCAATTATCATCCCATCCTCCTTGCCTTCAATCTCCTGTGGTCTCAACAGCCCAGAAACTCAATACTCTGCCTCTCACTGGCCTGGGAACAGTAATGGCAGATTGGCCAGACTGTCGTGCCCACTATAAACTCCTCATAAGCTCTTTCCTCTTGGTACTCCCAATGCCTCAACACAGGGCAGGCACTCCCCACACTTCTGGACATTGACATATTGAAGTTTGAACTCAAGCGGGATAGCAGGAAGCACAGTCCATGGGTTGGTCGCCAGCTGTGGCAGCAGCTCCCAGCTTCTGATCTAGACTATGCATACATGAAACTGGACTCATGGAGACTTGGGGCAAAAGGGAGTGGGGGACACGGGGGCTGAGGAGTCCAGCAAGGAGGAGAGCTTTCCCTTTCACCATAACAGAACCTGAGTTCACCTACGGAGTGAGGCTTCTCCAGGTGAGATTAAGAGTAAGAGCCAGCCAGCCAGGGGGAAGGGGGCTAGCTCTCTGTCGCCCTGACTTCTGAGAACATAAGGTCCTTATTTCTGCTCCAGACTAGAACCAGCACTCAACATTCTTGAGAACTAAGGAGTGTCTCTCACAATCTCAGACTCAGGGCAAAGTCCACGGTCACCCTTGTGATTCAGAGGGTGGGGCTGGAGTTAGAAATTATACCTTTGCTTTAAAGGGGAAAAAAAAAAAAAAGATTCCCAGTACTCTTGGCTCAGTCTTAGGAAAGCACTTTGTAACCAAGCAAGGTACCCTTGGCTGGTAGACCTCTCGGTGTCACAATCTTTATCTAGAATGGGAGCCACCTAGGCCAAATCATACTCCTTCCCTGCCTCTCTAAGCCAGGGTGTCTCTGTCCCTGTATTTGGGATTTAAAAGGACTCCAGAGGGTTCTGTCCTCTCACATAGGTAGATGCGGTCTCTGCCCACCCCTGCACCTCTCTCCCTTACTCCACCACTCTGGGGAACTGGTGCCATGTGAATTCACCTGCTGCATGGGTGGTTCCTGTTTATCAACAGAGAAAGATCCAAACTCTTCCCACTGGGGCTACCGTGCCTCAACAGTTGATTTTGAGCAAACCGGCTCATGCCAGGCACATACCGGCTCTCAGGCTGTTCTGCTGCCTGGGAGCCTTGCTTGTTCTAGGTCCACTTGAAGATCCTGCATGTCACTTCCCCATATTCATTGCACAAATGGACAGAGTGCTCATATCAATGGGATGACGGTGAGCCGATATGAACTGGATGGCTCTGTGTGGCTACTGAACACTTGAAATGTGGTTAAGGGTAGCTGAGGAGCTGAAATGATGAGATTATCCATAAATGAATAATCTCATCATTTCAGCTCCTCAGCTACACTAAATTCACATATTTTTTAGTCTTTTTTAAAATAGTTTCAACTTTCCACCACAGATACATTTGACACAGCATTGATTTCCAGGGTATATAAACCTACTCAAAAACAAAGAAGAAAGAAAACAAATGACCCACTCATAAAGATGGAGCAAAGAGCTGAACAAGACTTCAACAAGTGAGGAATTAAAGATGATGATGAGAAACATCTTAAAAATGCTTTAATGTAGGTAATAATTAAGGAAATGCATCTAAAAGCCATTTTAAGATACGACTACATTTCATATATGGGTGCAAGACGTCACCAGGTCGCCGACGCCGGTAGGTTCTGATAAAACTGGCTAAAGGAACGAGTTGAACAGTTTGAAAATCTTAGCTACACCATGGACCTCGGGGGAGAGAGGTTAGAAGCGCAGTTCGGGTGGGGAGGGCCGTCCGACGCGCACATCAGACATAACTAATATATGGTCATCAGAGATATGAGCGGAACGAGACGATGCGATGCCAACTTGCCTGGTGGGGAAATGTAAACTCATGCAAGCCAACTTATGGAAAAACCAGTGTTGAGAACCCTTGGAAGCCTTGTAATGAACTTGCCACCTGATCAGTTATACACCTGCTGGGTATGTAGCCACAAGATTCATCTTACACAGAGATACATGCAACAGCCATGTTTATTGCAGTCTCTTCACAATACAAAACAGTTGGAACCAACCCAAGCCCCTCAACTGACGATGGGATAGAGAAAATGTGGACATCTACAAACATTGGAGTTCTATGCAGCAGTAAAGAAAGATGACATAAAAAAAAAGAAGAAAGATGACATCATAAACTTTGGCAGGTAAATGGATGGAACTAAGAAGATATGTTGTTAAGTGAAGTATCACAGTCTCAGAAAACAAATGCCAAATGGTATCCCTTCATCTGTGATGCTAGCACCAATTACCCAGTAGTAAGTATTTCCTGTGCTTGGCTCCTTGAGCTTTTGTCCAAGTAGCTGGGAGAGGCCTTATTATAAACAACAAAACAGAAAAAGACTGTGTCAAAGAACTGATGGAAACTATGAAATTCTAGCTTTGAATCAGTTAACTTCTATATCGAGAATTTTTGAAAAAGACTTGTAGAATAAAAGAATGAAAAACATGTTTGGCAGAATGCATGAGCTCTGGTCGGGTGGGGAGCAGGGAGGGGGACCACAGATCTAGATTTGATTTGTAAACATAATCTGTACAATATATATAATATTAAAAATAGTTACTTTTTTTATGAGCCGTTGAGCAACTCATAACAATGCTACCAATCAAACCCACTTCGAACCTCCCATCAGAACTCATTTATTACAACACCCAAACTAAGCCCTATCCATCAAGCTCCCCAAAACCCAGACATCCTTCTGTGCAAATAGATTTCTGCTGGAGTCTAGTCAGCATATCTAGGAATCCCAGGCAGGGCATCTCCTTCCTCACCCAGAAGTACTCAGTCTCTTATAGTTCTCTCCAGGGTCAGACCCCTATAAAACATTTAAATATTGCTTGGAAACGCTTGGTTTTGGCCAACTTTTTCAACTGTAATTTATGAGATTACACCAAGAGTACTGGTTAGCTTTTGTCCATCTGACAAACTAAAGACACTTGCAAAGAGGGAGCCTCTGTTGGGGAATTGCCTCTACTGGATTAGCCTGCGGCTTCATCTATGAGGCATTTTTATTAGCTGCTAATTGATATAGGCCCTGTCTACTATATGCAGTGCCATCCCTGGGCCTGAGCTATATAAGGGGTAGGTGGCTGAGCAAGCCAGTCAGTGGTGTTCTTCCATGGCGCCTTTTGCTTCGTTCTGCCCAGAGCTCTGCTCTGGCTTCCCTAGGTAACGGACTGCAAATTATAAACCCTTTCCTGATGAGTAACCTTTTCAGGGTAGTTTATCACAGAAACAGAAAAGCAAACTAGAACATCAGGCATGGTTGCTGCTGTATCCTAACTCACCTAACTCATCACAACATGCATGTAGCTCTCAAGCAGAGTCACCAAATACCCACAATGTAAATTATGTAGCTATTCTAAACGCTGGGGGCATAGCATAAAGCAGGTTTCTAGGGACTTGTTTTTTTATTTTTAAAAATATTTTTTATTGAAGCTTTTTGTGCATTTCATACAACAGTTCTTTTAAAAAAAATATTTTATTGCCAGGTGTGGTGGCACACGCTTTGAATCCTAGCACTTGGGAGGCAGAAGCTAAGGCAGATCTGTGAGTTAAGGCCAAGCTGGTCTACAGAGTGAGTTTTCAGGCCAAGCCAGAGCTACAAGGAGACCCTGTCTCAAAAAGACCAAAATATATATATATAATTGGATTATCAATAAGGTTGTGCTGTATAAGGTCACGCTGGGGAGGTGGGACGTAATTTATATATATATATATTTTACATGTATGAGTGTATTGCCTACATGTGTGTAGTGCAGATATCCCATGTCATGCATGCTGCAGAGGTCAGAAAAAGGTGTTAGAATCCTGAAACTGTAGTTTAATAACAGACAGTTATTAGCCACCATGTGGGGTGCTGGAAATCTAACCGCCAGGTCCTCTGTAAGAGCATCCCAGTGCTCTTAAACTGCTGAACCATTTCTGTCCAACCCCCAACAACATTTCTTAATCAATTTTAGATCCACTCTTCTCCATGACCCCTCACCTCTCCACACTGGGCCTCTTGCACTCTGCCATTCATGCTAAGTCCCATTCAGTCAAACATTTTACACAGAAGGACGTGGTTTTGATCAAGTGAGGCTGAGTCAAAAGTCCCTTCTAGCCATTGCCTGGCACCGTATATTTTTAAAATTAATTTAATTATTTTTTACATGCATGAGTGTACTATCTGCAATGTAGTTGTCAGATTTCTCCTGGAACAGGAGTTAAGCTGGTTCTTAGCCGCTCGATGTGGGTGTTGGAAATCGACACCGGGGTCCCATGGCAAAGAGCAGTCAGCGCTCTTAACCTCTGAGCATCTCTCCAGCCCCTTCTCAGTACTTTTAATTGCTTGTTTGCACCCGATCATGTAAGTCCTGCTGTTTCCTGTTTTAATTTTTTTTTTAATTTATTTTGTATGTGTATGAATGTAACTGTCCGCATGTAGGGTCAGTAATGCTGCGGAGGTCAGAGAGGGTGTCAGATTCCTCTGGAATTGGAGTTAAAAGATGGTTTCTTTCAGCTACCATGTGAGTGCTGGGGGATTGAACCCAGGGTCCTCTGNTTTGGCCAGGGCTGGTTGTCACCTGCATGTGAGCTGCATGCAAGGCCTGCCTGAGAAAGGGAGATGAAGGTGTTAGCCTGCTATGTTTGGAATTATGGTCTTGCGATAAGGCTGAGCTGCGTCTCCGCGAGTCGTTGGGGATAACGTGGCTACTTTTGCTACAACAAGTGAGGCGGCTCGCACTAGGGTTATATTGGCATGGGATAATAGGTCTTGGACACTTGGAGTCTGGGGGCATTCCTCCCTTTGTGATATACTGGCCCCTCCCTGGTGTCTGTGGCTTCCTGGTTATGTGGGTGACTTCTCTTCTGCATGTGCTGTAACGCCTCACCAAAGCATAGCTTGCGCCAGGACCGTGCCTTTGGACTGCTAGAACCGAGGGTAAATGAACCTCCTGCATCATGGGCACTCAGTTTCAGGAACTTCATTGTGGTAACATCAATGGACTAGCACAGTGATCTTCAACAGAATAAGCAGAAAGGTCCCTAAGGAGGTCTTCCAGAAGCAGGGAAACAGGTTAGAATGGAATGGAAGGATGTTGAGGCGACGCTGGCGGAAAAGGAACGTCACCTCGTAATAGCAAAGAGAACCGGGAGGATAACGAAGAGTGTTGTGGTGTCCTGGAGTTTCATATGCTGTGCTTACAAAGCAGGTCTTCCAGAGGGGTTCAGGCCAAATGGGCTGAAACACAGGGTTGTATTGCTCCAGAAACTCGGATGTCTTCCACAACAAAATGGAAAAGTCTCTATTCATGAAAAATCACATGCGAGAGAGGTTCCATGATACGATTCCAAAGCTTGTCGCTATCAATAATCACACACTAATAGCTATTTATACCTGATTTCAAAGAAGCTCAATGTTTCCTTAGCTAAATGAATAAAATGTTATTTTATTAACACTTATCCCTTAAGTGGGCAAACATCTTACTCACCTCATCTATTGATTCACAGGCCTGCACATACATCTGGCATTCGATGGGCACGAGGGGGAGGGTTGGCGTGTGATGAAGAAAACGCAGACAAGGGGATGGCATGGGCAAGCTGCTATTCCCACGCTATCCGTTATCCCCGAACATTCATCCCCACCCCTCTCCCGCGCACTTGCTCTACTGGTATATCATTTGTGCATCTCTAAGTACAACGACTATATTAACTATGATATTAGAATAAATTGCTTTGCCAAGTGTAGAGGAAGCAAGAGATGATTCTTCTGCTTAAAATCATTTATCCATCCAAATACAAAGTATCTACTCAGATTACCTATACATTCAATTAGGTAATATCACTTGAGCCTACTTTATCGTTCTGTTTGATTTTACACTGGCCTATTAGTATTGCCTTGACAAAGTCCAATTGCACTATCCCATAGGTGGACTTTTATAACAACCAGAGCAATCCTAATTTGTCCATCACAAGTTCTGGAAGGCTTAGGATGATCAGTAAGATCCTAAGCGAGTCATTATATCGGTACGATGTTTCCCATTGTGCGAGAGATGCACGTTAGAGCAATCTTCTATTCACTCTCTTTTTCCTCCAACTTCCTGTGACCCCATTTGCAGCTTCTGTAGTTTGTTGTAGGGTCAAGAATTTCTTGCAATTTCACTTAGATTTTACAGAAACGCATGCACCCTAGCGCCTCTGATTTCAAAGGGTCCTTCATAAACTAAGTCTCACCCAGTGTTGTCTCTCAGGGTTCCTCAACATCATTCCACTAGTTGCAGTGGAATTAAGACCACCTTAATGGCTTTAGTTTAACTATTACTTTTGCAAAAACTCTGCAGAGGACCCTTAAGTTATCAAATAAGTTTCCCCTCCAAGATTTATCTACCTTATGATGATGCAAAGTGGAATTACTATTTAGTAACAGCAGTGCTTTGAGTTCTGAGCTTTTAACCCCCTGGAGAGTCAGGCAGGTTATGTGGTGTGATGTTGTCTTCAACACAGAGCTGCCCAGTGGCAAACTGTGTTTATTGCCTGTGATCACAAGGGGAAACGATCGCTGCTCCACTGTGCATGCCAGGCTGTGCATCTAGTAGGTGAGGTGCACTCAAGGCAGCTTGACTTATGACGCTTTCTACTTGGGATGGACTTCTAGTTCTAACTGCACCGTAAGTGGCGGAACATTCGTGGCTCCCACTAGGTCATGTTCTGAGTTACTGGAACTTAAGAGGAAATTGACAATTAGCTGACTGTCTATTGGAGGCATCATGAAGTTCAACCATGTAGGTTGTTTATTGAGTTCTCTACTTTGCTACTGTATGATTAGAATATCCCACGCACCAAAAGTCACATGTATGGAAGCGAAGGTGTTACTATTCGCATCCAGTTATCCTAATGGGTTGCAGTGGACTCTTCGTTGATGAAAGCAGTCGGCATGGCCATCGAGCTAGAGAGTGTGACGGTAAGCAGCAGCAGGCAGAGGATGTAGTGCTCAGCCCAGATTCCCTTCTTATCTAGTTCCAAGGCATCCGGCATCGTAGAGGGGGGGCCACCCGCAGTATATACAGTGGTCTTCCCACAATGAGTTGCACATATTATTGAGAAATCACCTGAATGGGGCCATGCTAGTGCTTTGTCCTCTTTTTTTGGCTTCTTTTTTTTTAATTTTCTTTATCTGTAAATTTATATTTATTTTCTTGTTATGTGTAACTCCAATGGCGCTACTATAGTCTGCACATAGCTGGGTTTGGTAGACAACCGCCGTGTGTTGCGGTGATGCAGGCATGCCCACTGAAGATAATAATGGAGAGGTAAGTCATCGATAAGGAGGGGTCTCGCAATTCACCCTTCGAAACAAGTGGAGTCTTCCTGGAATTAGGAGTATTCAGACTGGTATGCTCGCCGCAATGTGGGTGGTCTGGGGCCTACGACATCCCAAGGGTCCTAACATCGTAAAGAGCGGTCCGGCCGCCTTAAATCCGCTAAGGCTCTACCCTCTCCAAGCCCGTGGCCTCTTTGTCTCGTTCAAAAGTGATCTATGTTCCTTCATACGATGACAGTATAATATTTTTGAAGACTGGGGAGTTTTCCTATACAGACCCCCAAACTGAGGCCCATGAAACTCTCATAGTAGACCAGGTTGGCCTCTAACTCACAAGATACCTTCTGTCCATCTCTCTGCCTCTTGCCGTCCTGGGTGCTGGAATAAGAGAGCATATTTCAACCCAAATGATCTGACTGCTTGACACAATTGATTATTGACCATGTCTAATAATATCTATATCATACCATAGCCTCAGCAAACACCTGAAGGGGCTCATTATTCCCATCACGAGTTCCATCCATCTCCAAAATATGCCGACTGCGCCATGAACTATGTCCGCGTTACCCGTCCGTGTCCATTCCATCATTTGTACGCATCCATCTAACTCATTCCATCCATACATCCTACCGCTATGTGGCCATTCACCCATAACCACCCCCATTATAAATTCCCATGTAGTCATCGCATTTCCATCCATCCCATCCAACCCCACTCACATCCACGCTACCCATCCCATCCATATCCATTCCATACCACCCATTCTAATTCCATTCCCATCGATCCATCTACCCATGCTCATGCCATGTCCACCCAATCTAATCCATTTCCCTTCCACCTATCCATCCACCCATCCACAAACTCATCCATCCATCCATCCCACCTACTCCACCCCCACATCTCATCCCATTTTATTCCACCCCACGGCCATTAGCACATATCAATCCAGTACCATCCCCATCACAATCCATACCATCCATCCCCATCCATCCATCCATCCATCCATCCACACATCCAATTGTCCATCCATATTCCTCGACGTCAGCCACACTAGTTCCATAGAGACCATCCCATCCATTACCAAAACCATACCACTTGACCATCCATCCCGCCCATTCATCGCTCACAGCATTCAGATCCATAATACATTACTCCCATTTGAAGCGCATCCAACTGCAACATGGACCTATTCCAGCCACCCACATGTCCAATTCTTACGCCCATCCATACCATCCACAGCCATGCCCATGCCAACTCTCGACCGGATCCAATACCATGCACTATACCATCATCCAATTTACATGAAACCAGCCCAAAACACAACTCATCTACCATGTGCTCCATCCCTATTGCCGAATACCATATCCATTCTACTGCCCTGCACCACCCCTTTTTTTGTCCTCCATTCCATCCGATCTGACCAACTGCCACCCTACTCCCATTTTCATTTTTTTTTCTCCTCCTATAATAACTGGTCAGGGCTGAAACAGGCCTAGTCTGCATTAAGGTTCCCTCTTTTTCCTTCTTTAAACCTGAGGGAGTCAGGGTCTTCCAGAGAGATGCTCCAGGAAGTAGAAATTCTAATGCTCCAGGAAGTAGAAATTCTAAGTGGTGCTACTGGATTGAGGGATCCCTTTAACAGTATCCTCAAAAGACTATGGCAGAGATCCTATTCCTAATTTGGGAGTTTTTAAAAATTAAGGTTGTCGCAATGGGGTCCCCATTATCTCCTCAATAATCACTATGTTGTAAATTGGGGCAAATTTGTGGTGGTTACTTCGATGTGATCCAGGCGGCATTATTTTTGATTTTGGTCTTTCGCATGACTACCGCATGAATTGTAAATTTAAATACACAATTTCTTTTTTCTCTAACCAGGCGTGAAATTTACTTGTAATTTTGGTTCTAGAGGGAGCAAAATAAAATTTAACAAAATTATGTTATTTTACCGAGGAAGAAATACTCTATGACAATATGAATTTTTTTTTAGGGAATTTCCTTTACCAGCATGTGAAATGATTGTTTTCATAATTTCTTACAGAACGCAAGCAATCAGGGAAGCTTAAGAGCTGAAAAATGCCTTTATAAATCAAACGCCGCCGTTGTTCCCCTTACATTAGACCTGGGGCAGTTGCCTGATAGAAGGCTTCTCCCAAGTTACTCAAGCTGGGCGCGACACTCTCCCAGCTGGCTGCCCCTTGCTAGATGCACCACCTTCCAGGTCGTCTTCACTCATTCCCGCAGTGCGGTCAAGGACCACTAGAACGCGCATAGGGTGGAAGAAGGGTGACCTTTTCCAGAGGACGCGACAGACAGAGGTGGGCTGAGAGGTGGGCTGTGCAGCCTCCTGAAGTCACGGGCGCAGCGGTTTGGTTTCTCTCCTCTATATGCACCCCCTTTCAGTGGCCTGTCGCTTGCTGGTGCCTCTTTCTCTGTCCCCGTCAATCTGCAATACATCGGGGCCTGGGAGGGCAGTCCTGTTTATAAAGCACTTCGCCCCTGTAATTTTGAGGGGAGGGCATGGGTTTTTTCCTTGGCATTTGGTGGGAACGGTGGCGGCCACTGTTTGGATCCTTTGGCCTTCTTGGAGAATTAGGGTGTAAAAGATCCCACCTCTCGGAAACGAACAGTACTGGGGGAAGACTGCGGAGAGCTAGCCTCCTGATTCTTGTCTCTTACAGTTCTCAGGCCTAACATGAAGGGTGAAGAAACTCTTCTACGGCCAACACCTCATTTGGCAAGGTTTATCTCTCCTCAAAAGCACCATCTTTTTTATTCCTTCTCTAATACTTCCCTAGACCTGGAGGGCTCTCCTCCCTTTGCTTTCCTTTAGAATAAGGTCTTAAAAAAAGAGATTCCCCTGCATTTGGTAAGTTCTTGTCCTTTGTTATTCCTAATCATACGTTTTCTTGCTACGAGGCCATGCCCATTAAGCAAGTCCACATTGAATTTGCTCCCTGTCTGATGTCACGCTTTTGGAAATAGAAAACCTTCTATTGTTCAGAACCATTATATTTTCTAGAGCATTTCTCAAATCTGTTAATATCATGAATCTGGGGATGTGGGGGATGTGGTTGGATTCATTACAATCTGGGCAAAAAGCTTGTGTGAGCAGAAGGTGGTTGGTATGGCCAAGGACTGAGTCAATTCAATAGGGAAGAGAGAACTCGCCAATCCATCCTCTTCGACATTCCTCTGGATCAGCCGCTTGGGCAGCCGAATCCTGGGTTCTGGGGTCCACAATGAGATCTCGTTGTTGGGAATCCATGTTTGTGTTGTTGGCCTTCTTGCCTTCATAGGTAGCCTGCTAAGGGGGAAGGAATGAGAGAATCAACAAAGAGGAATAGGAAAATATACTGCCAGACAACTTTGGGATTCATTTGTCTATTAAGGTATACTTCTTATTTGTTTGTATTATTTTTTATTTTCACTCACTCTAATTTGGTTACTCTCTTTTTATCTTTTATTCGTTGGTATACGCACTATGTTTTGAGGACCGAGGTATCTCCATTATCTCGGTCGCCGCCAGGGCCTGGCTTCTCGCGTCGGGAACAATTCACTCCTCGGGCAGAACCAAGGAATGATAGGCCGCTTCCTTGGTAACACAGCGACTCTCCACTCTTGTCACCTTTCACTACATCTCAAGCAGGTCTCTATTTCTCATTAAAGGACGAGAGAGTCAAGTAGGGTTCCACCCGTGAGAGCTTTACAGGCCGCTTGACGTATAGCAAAGACGGAGGCACTAGAGCTTTTGTCCCTGAATATATGAATGTATGTCGTGGACTACGTTTGAATGGTGTTCCTTCCCACTACCCCACCAATGTCACGTGCATCCGGAAGCCCTCACAAACCTTCCCCTTGCCACATCTTCCGGGGAATGGCAGAGTGGACCCTATTCCTATAGGCCTCAGAATCATTTTAATACAGCTATGCGTGGAATAGACGGAATGACAATAAAATGTAGTTCCTGGCGCTAGCTCTCTTCATTAATGAAGGGGTTATCAATGCCTTATTCTGTTCCTTCATAGGGCCACATATATTATCCCTTCGCAGGATGCCCTTAAGGAAAGCAAGGTGAGCACATAGGCTTGCATGCACTCATGGCCGAGGGTCGATTGCACCGAAGCCAGCCGGCAGTAGCCTTCTCTCCAACTGGGTACACTAATGAGGGAATGAACTTTTTAAAAGGGCTGTGGTAAGTTTAAAATGATCTTGCTCTCTCCATTTCAAATTGGTGTTTCTAGGAAAGCATATTGTTATTTGGATATTTTGGAATACAAAGTTAGAAACTACATTTCACCTAACACTGTCATCGACACAGGGTGCGAGACAGAATGACAAAAGTTATGTTCAAAGGGAGCTCTTGACCGTGGTTAATTTTCTGTTTGTGAAAGAGGAAGGAAGCACAACTCAGGCTGCAAGCGTAGAAGGAGAGTTCCTTTTAGACACCTGGGGCCTCACGTCTTTAGATTAACCCAAAAGACAATGGCTATTTCTTTGACGAGGGAGGACCAACCCATGGAGCAGGGTGAGCCAGGAGTTCAACGGATTGTTTCCCTTGGGCGGCTTAGCGGCTTAATTAACGCTCCAGGCTGGGTTCTAGTAAGCTACCCAGGGAAGTCAAAACATATCTTCATGGAGGTTCTGATAGTAACCAATGGGTTTTTGGGCTCTCCTAGGGAAGTAGCTTATCGGCTCCTTTCTCGTTTGGGTTATAGAAGCTGATTTTGGTACTTGGTGAAATGCAGGATTATTTTTCGTCTATCGTGTGGTCATTCTGCAAAGCCTGTCCTGGTATAATCTAGGACTTTCTTTTTCTTCTCTCTCTACTCTGATCTTCTTGTCATGTGGGCACTTGCATCGAACAACGGTGCACCTTCATTATATTTCATCTGTTTCTTTTCTTTCTTTTCTTTCTTTCCTTCCTTCTTTTTTTTTTTTTTTTTTTCTTTTTCTTTCTTTCATTCCTTCT
Source organism: Rhizomys pruinosus (assembly GCA_009823505.1). Lineage (NCBI taxonomy): Eukaryota > Metazoa > Chordata > Mammalia > Rodentia > Spalacidae > Rhizomys > Rhizomys pruinosus. The sequence continues at coordinate 2,152,737 of VZQC01011991.1, forward strand.
TCCTTCCTTCTTCCTTCATTGTATAGTTGGTATTCTTCCATATTTGCACACCATGTAAGTGCAACACCTAGGTTTAGCAATATGAACACCTACACTAAGGTGAAGAGGATCTCATGGAAAAGATTCAGTGGTCAATGGAATTACACATCAAATTAGTAAACGAAAATTACAATAATTGTTGTGGTAGAAGGGCAAACCTAGCCTCAACACAAATAGATTTGGTGTGTCAATTATTATGGGAAATAAGTCAAAAACAACAAGCAGATGGGTGTCTCTGCAGGACAGGACCAGTGTACTTTACCCACATCAAGTAGCCAGTCGATCTCCAGCCCCCCTAAAAGGCATTTCTCTAAAATAATGTCTCACTCTAGATGACATTGTTTCAACAGGAGGTAAAAAACACATTCGGGTCACCTGGAATCATACAAAGCCGTGGGTTGGTCATGCAGAGTGATTCTATTCCGCACGGTATTAATGTCACACCCTCGACTTCCTCAGGATGCAGACTGTTGGAAGTTCCAATATATTCAAAATCACTTACTAAGCTTATATACACATATTCCCTATAACCAACATTATAAAACACTGATGGTAACGCCCATTCTTTAATAGAGGATGGAGTCTCCTTATTAATATCACTTTAAATATTACTATTTTATTGATTTTTTTTGGGATGGGTTTTCATTTGGTTTTTTGCTTCTGTTTTACTTTTAACTTTGAGGATTTTTATTTTTTTGTGGGTAGTGGTAACAGTTGTTGGTTTGTAACGTCCCAAGGGCCTGCCGTCAGTAAGGCTCGAGTCATGCTCCAAGTGATGCGCTTGGAGGACCTGTCTAGTCAGTAGAATTGTGTGCTTGTGGTTGTTTCTTGGTTCGCTTTGGTTGGATTCTTTTTGCTAATGTGTTTGGAGCGTGTTGCAGTCGGTCCGCCGATTTCGCATAGCCTTAGGTCACCAATAATGTCCCTATAAATAAGCCGCAAAATGTGTCCGACAAACTCAGAACCGCGACATTTGTTCAGCTAACCTGCTCTTCCAGACAGCCTAATCCCACAACGACGGCTGAAAGCGGACGGCATTCTCCAGCCCATAATCGCTACACTTGACGTCAGATGGTAGTGGAACCGGCTCTGCCCCTCCTTCTTACAAATCTGGGAGGGTTGCCAATCTTTTACAGGCCGTACCTCTGGCGGGAGGGTTCCCAAGGGCTGCCTGGGTAGAGATGGACCACAGACCACGCCTCTTGAGCCCCAGGTTCCACTAACATCTGTTTGCTCTTAGGAAAGATGACAATGTGGTGGTTATTGAGTTTGGTACTTCTTCCAAGGTTTTCCCAGCCTCTCACATGCTTGTGTTAAATCAGGTTGATCGAGCATGCTTAGGGAGTTCAGGGTCTCACTAGGCCCGGGCATTGGTCGCTAGATTGTCTTTAATGAGAGGTTAAGAAGAGGGCCTGGCTGAGGACTTTCGTCTGTGAGTAAGTCTCAACCTACACTGGGAGCTCTGGCTGAAATTGTTCCCTACAAAGCCCCATGGGTGGTGTGCTCGGGTGGGCTCTTCTTCCCTCACTGACACCCTCAATGCGTCGGGCACCTATTCATAATTTTTTTAATCTCATTTTTGTTTGGATTTTCACTATTCTCTCCTAAATCTCAGGATGGGATACATTCGGGGAGCTGTGCTCTTGGTGGAGTCTGATCTTAAATTCCTCATTGACATCTTTGACCCAGTCACTTCCCATGCACTTGCCACAGTCCGTCTGCCTTCTGCTGCCATCTCCATGTGGTGGACCGTTTCCTTTCAAGCACTTCCATCTGTAATTTTTCAGCACGGTCAGCATGCAGCTTTCAACATACACATTTTGTTTATACACTTCTACATATATTCTATATCTGCCTGTTAATATAGTATAAATAAACGACATAAAAATAGGGTTTTTTTTTTTTTGGTCTTTTTGAGACAGGATCTCCCTGTAGCCCCGGCTGTCCTGGAACTCACTATATAGACCAGACTGGCCTTGAACTCACAAAGATCCACTTGCCTCTGCTTCCAGAGTGCTAGGATTAAAGGCATGCACCACCACGCCTGGCAACAATCTATTTTTATTTATGCTTTCGGCTCCCTGAGGGTCAGCATTGTCTGATAGTGCTAATTGGAAATTTCCAGAAATAAATAATTCATACATTTCTTAAAACATTGACTGTGGTGTATTATTAAATTTGTTCTATTTTATTATTAGCTATAGATGTTAATCTCTTACTATGTCTACTTTGGAAATCAAGCCTTGCTATGGCAAAGTATATACAGAATAAACTTGGACTATAAGAGACTCAGACCAGGATCCTGGCACGCATCCCTCTAGTTAAGTGAAGAATGACAGCAATCATGGCACCAACTCATAGCATACCATGAGAACTTCGTGGGATGAACGATCTGGAGCCCTTGGGACAGCGTCTGCCACACAGCACTAGTGATTGCTGCTTTTGTTATTGCTCTTGCCTGCTTGCTGAATGAGGCACAAACGAAAGTGCTGAGCAGTGTTTAGCAGTTATCAAACATTCATTATTCTATTATTGTCATTATTGGGGAGTTTGGGGGAGGCAGTGTCTTCTTATGCAGACCAGGCTGACATCAAACACAAACTCTCTAGTTCTGCTTCCCAAGTGCTGGGATTTATTATCATTATTATTTAAGTTCCAAATTGATTATTACTAATTGATTGACAAACACTTTTTTTTAATAATTTATCCTGCTGTTTAATTTCTCCTCCAGCATCAGGCTATTTAATCACACTTCCAGGATGTCTCCTAGAGACCATTTCACCTACTGCTCTGTCTCTCTCTTTAGCAATGGTGAGGCGGATTCCTTTTCTAGGGGAAGAGAAAGCTGTGGTTTGTTGCCCTTGCCAGTAACAAAAATGTTGGAAAGCTGTGTAGTGAAGTCATTGGCATTGTCACCTTTCACACACCTACATCAAAAGAGCCTGGATGTTGCTCTCTGTTGGTGACCACGCCAACTCTTCCCCAGTTAGCACCTCCAGTCACCACACACATAAGTTACCTGTAGGAAGCTTTTTTGTAACCACCAGGTACCATGCAGCCCTGCTAAGGGAAGGGGAACACAGTACCCACCTGTGGCCACTGTAGGGAACTGACCAGCCGGCCTCTTCCGTAGCCAGACCTGAGAAGTACTTCCACCTCAGGCCATTAGCCTGGGACAACGGAACACACGTTTCCCACTCTCGGCTGTGATTTCCCACCTGCCCAGAGACTCCTGGCCCCTGGACAGGAATTTCAGGCTGATGGCTGATGGCCTGTCTTCAGCCTATGTCCACTCACAATTCACTTCACCACACCAGCTATCCAGATTGGTGCTCCAAGAATCTCTTTCCAACCCACTGGCCACTGGAACAAAATGCAGGCTGCTTTGGCCTGTGTGTGCGCAAAAAGAATAATGATGGCTGGGAATTCTGTAATGATGGCAATGGAGAATTCGATTTATTGCCCCACTGCAGCCTGTTTTTATAAGCCAAATGACGTCAGTTCCCAGAGCCAATCACAGGCCCCCCAATTCCACACCACTGCACACGGCTGCCCCATCCAGCACCATGCACTTGGGCCATGTGGTCTGCCCCTCTTTGGAGTGGGGTCCCTGACTCCCATCCACGTGGTGCCCTGAGGGGTGCTAGCTGAGAAAGAACTCGCCGCTAATTCAAAGTGGATCTTCCTACAGTTACCTGTGTCAACTTGATGAAGTTGGTTACCTCACCGGTCTCCAAATCAGCATGAATGGTGTCCTTCCTCTTGATGAGGTGATGAGGGCAGTAAATGGTATGGGCATTGTTGGGCACCTGAGGAGGGATTCCTTTTGTGGCCACAAAAATCTTTCTCACTTTGCACAACTTGTAGATGAACAGCAAAGTGACCTTTGGTGCCACAGACCGAACAGAAGCTCTCTTCAGTCTTGCCAATCCTGATGACATCCTTAAACCCAGCAGGGTAGGTTATATCAGTTCTGACTTTGCCATCAATCTTAATGAAGCATTGCATACAAATCTTTTTTACTTCATGTCCAGTCAGAGTATACTTAAGTCTGTACCTTAGGGAAATGATGAGAGGCAGATGTTCTCTCAGCTTGTGAGGAGCTGGGAATTGAAAGAGCTTATGTTTATTTTTATTTAATGCGTATGAGTGTTTTGCCTGTATGAATGTAAGTGCATCTTATGTGCAATGCCCACAGAGGTTAGAAGAGGGTGTTGGATCCTCCGGAGCTGGAATTATGGACAATTATTAGCCCCCAAACCCAGGTCATCTGCAAGAGGAGCCAGTGCTCTTAACTTCTGAACCATCTCTCCAACCTCTTATTTTTTTTTTAACATTTTATTTTATTTATTTCTGTATGTGTATGAATGTACTGTCTGCATGCAAGTCTGTGTACCCGTGTCGTGCAATGCCGTGGAGGTCAGAAGAGGGTGTCAGATTCCCCTGGAACTGGAGTTCTCCTGGAATTGGAGTTTCAGACAGTTCTCGGCCGCCATGTGGGTGCTGGGGATCGAACCCAGGTCGTCTGCAAGAGTGGTCAGTGCTCTCAACCGCTAGGCCATCTCTCCAGCCCCCCAACCTCTTATTTTTAATTATGTGTATATGGGGGGCGCAGTATATGTACATGAGTGCAGGTGCACACAGAGTTCAGAAGAGGGTGTCAGGTCTCCTGGAGCTGGAGTTACAGGTGGTTCTGAGCCACCTGAAATGGGTACTAAGAACTAAACTCAGGTCCTCTGCAAAAACAATATGCACTCTTAACCACTGAGCCATTTCTCCACTTCAGTTTGATGGATTTTTGTTGTTTATTTTGTTTTGTTTTGAGATAGGGTCCCATGTCCTTATCTACCAGGGTGGCCTCTAACTATGTGGACAAGGATAGCTCGGGCTACTCCCACATCCCAAGTGCCTCGATGCCAACCTGCACCATTATATTCAGATTTAATTTGTGCTAGAGACCAAACCCAGGGCCTCCTGTAAGCTAGGCTAGTATTCTACCAACTGAGCTACATCCTCAGCCTTCTAACTCGTTATTTATTATATTGGAAACTTCCCAGAAACTTGGTAGCTTAATATAATAGTAGACATTATTTTACATAGTTCCAGCAAGTCTGCAGTTTGGGAGCAACTCACAGCTTCATGATTCCAGCCTAGAGTCTCTTATCAGTTTTTAGACATTATTGCCTTCTGGGGTGGGGGGATTGACTAGCTCTTCTCTTGGAAATAAGATCTGGGGTCCAGGGGCTGGAGAGATGGCCTAGCGGTTAAGAGTACCCGGGTTCGATCTTACAGAGTACCCGGGTTTGATCCCCAGCACCCACATGGCGACTGAGAACTGTCTTTAACTCCAGTTCCAGGGGAATCCGACACCCTCTTCAGACCTCCGAGGCATTGCACGACATGGATGCACAAACCTACATGCAGACAGTACATTCATACACATGAAAAATAAATAAAATTTTAAAAAAAATCTGGGGTCCAAAGACCCTATCAATACTTCACAAACAACATATAGAGAAACCAAGAGTAGGCCAACAAGACACATTTTACTTCTTTGAAAAGGTGTATTGGCTTTTGGGGGTAGCAAGCAAGCATACAGAGCAGGAAATTTGGTGGGTTTTTATCCTAAGGCAAGAGTCCTGGGTCTTTTCCCCATTGGCTGGGGTCTGACTTCACAGTGTTTGTGGTTGGGTAGATTTATAAGAATCAGAGCAAAGGAAATGAAAGAAACAGGAAACAGGGAAAGGTCCAAGGCTCTGGGCGATCAAGTTCCTGGAATGCAGCAGGGCATTTGCGTAAACAAGAAGTTTTACAGGGTAAGGAGATTACAAAATAGCCTTACAAAGGTTACATTCCTATGATCATTCTTTTACAGAATACTTGAATTCCTTGTAATTAATTCCTTCAGTTCTGAGGTGACTCTGACTCATTAATGTGGCCAACAGGTTCATGTTGGCTGTGGGTCAGAGGCCTTAACTCTCCCCCTGCAGATACCTTCCCAGAGATTCTTGAGTATCCTCACAGCATGGCAACCAGCTTCTCCCCTGTAATCCAAGAAGCCACAAAGTCTTTTAAGATTTACCCTCTTTAATCCCAGTACTCTGAGTTCAAGGCCAGCCTGGTCTACACAGAGAGTTCCAGGACAGCTGGGGCTCCAGGGAGAACCTGTCTCAAAAAGACCAAAACTAAAACAAAACAAAGCCAACAACAATTTACCCTCAGGCCAGGTGTAATGGTGCATGCCTTTAATCCCAGCACTCAGGAGGCAGAGGCAGGTGGATCTCTGTGAGTTCAAAGCCAGCCTGCTCTACATAGAGAGTTCCAGGACAGCTGGGGCTACAAGAACACCCTGTCTCAAAAAGACCAAAAAAAGAAAAAAAAAAAAAAAAGACTTATCCTCAGAAATCATACCCCAGTCTACACAATGCAATCCTCCTGTCCATTTGGGGAGGGACTACACAAGCAGAGGACACCACTAGCAGAAACTCACTGGGCCTGTATTAGTTACTCTTCTTGTTCCTGTAACCAAATAGCAGATAAGATAAAATTTATTTATTTTTATTTATTATTTTTATGTGTATGAATGTACTGTCTGCATGTAGGTTGGTGCACCCATGTCGTGCAATGCTGCAGAGGTCAGAAGAGGGTGTCGGATTCCCCTGGAACTGGAGTTAAAGACAGTTCTTAGCTGCCACCTGGATGCTGGGAATCGAACCCAGGTCTTCTGCAAGAGCAGTTGGCTCTCTTAACCGCTGAGCCATCTCTCCAGCCCCCAGATCAGATAAAATTTAAGGTCTTGGAATATAGCTCAGTTTGTAAAGTAGTCGCTTAATGTACACGAGGCCCTGGATTCAATCCCCAGCAAGGCATGGAATGGGTGTGGTGGTATAGGCCTGGAATATCAGCAGCTGGGAGGTGGAAGCAGGAAGATCAGAAGTTTATGATCAAGTTCAAGGACAGCCTGGGAGATCCTATGTCCGAAAAAGAAAAGGGAGGAAAAGGAAGAAGAAGAGGATGAAGAGGAGGAAGAAGAAAAAGGAAGAAGAGAAGAAAAAGGAAGATGAAGAGGAGGAGGAGGAGGGAGAGAAGATGGGGGGAGGAGAAAGAGGAGGAGGAAGAAGAAGAAAAAAGGGCTAAAGAGATGGCTCAGTGATTAAGAACACCTGCTGTTCTTCCAGAGGATCCAGGTTTGATTTCCCAACATCCACATGGCAGCTAATAACTGTCTGTAACTCCACTTGTAGGGGATACAACACCTTCTTCTGGCCTCTACAGGAATTGCATGACATGGGTGCACTTACATATATGCAGGCAATACACTCATACACATAAAATTAAAAAAATAGTTTTAAAGAAGTAAAAAATAAATTACAAAAAAAGAAGAGGAAAAGGAAGAAGAATTTAAGAGTGGAGAGGATTATTTTGGCTTATAGATTGAGGGGATCACAGCAGGGAAGGTATGGCGGCAAAAGTGTGAAGCGGCTCATGGCACGGAGTCTGCAGTCAGGAAGCAGAGAACAGACAGGAAGAGGGCTGCCAGGCTGCAAAAATCTCAAGGCCGGGCTCCCGGGTGGGCTCTCTCCCCTGAAGTTTCCGCAATCTTCTCAAACAGCACCACTAGCAGGGGATCAAGTGTTCAAACACACAAGTTTATGGGGAATATTTCACATCCAAACTACTGCAGGGGCCATCTTGGAGGCTTACTACCACAAGTACCAACCCATGTGGGGCACAGACTATGAGTCCCACCAAGTTCAAATGGGAAGGAGAGCAAAGAGAGCACCAGGCAAGACTTGGATCATTCTGAGCTCCATATTAGGGAAAGCTTTTGCTATTTCTTTTTCCTTGCATTCTTTCTTCCAGTCAGATATGAGGACAAAGACTTACAATCAGAAGGGCAAGGGGAGCTAGGGGAGGAAGGGTTTTTTTTTTTTTTTGTCTTTTTGAGACAGGATCTCCCTGTAGCCCCAGCTGTCCTAGAACTCACTCTGTAGACCAGGATGGCCTTGAACTCACAGAGATCCACCTGCCTCTGCCTCCCAAGTGCTAGGATTAAAGGCATGTGGTTAAGAGACTCTGTGTGAGGCTGGGTGGCTCAGTGGGTTAAGGGCATGCTGGGCAAATGTGAGAACCCTATGCAAAGCTGAACATGGCAGTCTATCTATAATCCTAGTACTCCTATGACAAGATGTAGGGCACAGACAAGAGAACCCCCAGAGGCTTTAGAGCCAGCTAGCCTGGCATACATAGCTGTGAACATATGGCACTGTCTCAAACAAGATGGATGGGGAAATAGCCAAAGTTGTCTCTGACCATCACAGTACAGGTGTGGCATGCATGCTTGAACTCATACACATGAATGTACATATGAGCATGTGCACACACACACACAATTTTAATTTTAACAGAACCAATGTGAGGAATAGTAAAGGGTTTGGCTGAAACTGGGAAGGAAAAATGGTTTACAAATATGAAAGAGGCAAAGGGACTGTTCAAGGAGGACCAAGTAAACACATTTAGAGCAGCTGGAATAAAACGGTAAACATTAAGGGCATAGGGTTTGGTTAAAAATATGTTCAAAGTTCCTGCAGGATTGTTTGATGTGGGGGATTTGAGGCTGAGTAATGGATTTGAGGAGTGCGAAAAAAAATTCTCCGCTAAGGGGATTTGCTTCTAAGGGAGCATGTCCCAGTAGGGTCAAGGCAATACCAGGAAACGGACTTTAATAGCTTCCTTATATCAGGGTAGGAAGCTCAAGTTGATAAGGAGCTGGATTAGAGTCTCCCAGTTGGAGGAGCTTCCCCAAAGGAAACTTTGGAGTGGGAGATAGTCTGTGTTTACACAGCACGCCTGCAATGTCTGCAGTTTATACAAGCTGTATCCTCAGGCCAGGCTGAAGATAGAACCGCCTGACCTAGAAACGCCTAAGTCTGGGCCCAGTGCCCAGTCAGTGCTGTTGCCCAGACCCGCCCAGCCCAGGGGGCTCAGAGCTACAGGGACAGAGTGGGTGGGGAAATGCTCACTGCAAGACCCCACACTGGATGCATTCTGTGTCTAGGCAAAGCCATGACGGTGGCTTGTGTAGCCTCTTCACATTCTGCACGGAGAACCATCTGCTCGATTCTTCTCGCTCAGGCTGGGGATATAGTGCACTGGTTCTAGTACACTCGCTCAGCACACTGGAGGTTCTAGGTTTGATCCCCAGCCACTAAGAAAGAAAGAGAAGACTTCTAGCTTATTCCAGTTAGCAACAGGGCATGCTACAGGAGGCTCTGATTTTTGACACGGCCCTACTCATCCAATTCTAAAACTTAATGGAGATTAGTGTGGGTTCCCTAAGTACTCCCAGGGGGACACTCTGAGTGCTCCCAAAGGGATGATCAGTGTTTTGCAGACTGGTGGTTTGTTCAAGGAGATGGTGTGAGTTAGTCATTTCTAGGTTTGAATCAGCAGGATCCCTGCCAAGGTCAATGTTTGATGATTGCCTTTTTTTTCCTTTTGGTCTTTTTTGAGACAGGGTCTCCTTGTAGCCCCAGCTGGCCTGGAACTGCCTATGTAGACCTGGCAGGCCTCGATCTCATAGTGATCCTCCTGCCTCTGCCTCCCCAAAGACTTCACAGAAACAAGCCTAGCATGGATCAAGAGCATGGTGACACACACCAGCAATTGAGCATTCAGGGCTTGGAGACAGAAAGGTCATGAGTTCAAGACCTACCATGATGAGTTCCAGATCAGCTTGGGCTATGTGTAGTGAGACACTGCCTCAAAAACAAGCCAGGCTTCCTCACAGCTGACACATGACCAGATGCCCCCTATTCCTGCCGCCTTCCTTCCCATCCTTCCATGATGGACCATATTCCCTTGAACTGAAAAGATGGCACAAGAACACAACTTTCTTTCTTTTCTTTTCTTTTCTTTTCTTTTCTTTTCTTTTCTTTTTTCTTTTCTTTTCTTTTCTTTTCTTTTTTTGAGACAGGGTCTCCCTGTAGCCCCAGTTTACCTGGAACTCACTATGTAGACCATGCTGGCCTTGAACTCAAAGAGCTCTGCCTGCCTCTGCCTCCCAAGTGCTGGGATTAAAGACATGTGCCACCTTCCCCGGCTGATCCAACATTCTAATGGAACTCCATCAATCATCGTGAGAGCTCATCTCATAATGGAGAAAAACTCTGTGGCCTTGAAAGAGACAAATTTTTCAAGTGTTCATTATACAGCCCACAATGGACTCCCTGGGAGAAGGGGCTCTTACAGAAGGTGTACACAAAAGTATTAAACACACGCGAACCATTTAGCCTGGCTGCAATAACAAAAGAATTAACATCTTAGGAACTGAAAGAGAACAAAACTATTTGAAAGGAATACAAACATATTTTAAAGACTAAAAAAGATTTTAAAATGTGTTAATGGATAACAAAAAGAACATGGTAAAAGAACATAGGTTTTATTTATTTATTTACTTACTTATTTGTCTTTTATTTTTATTTATTTATTTTATTAATTTTATTTATTTCTGTATGTGTATGAATGTACTGTCTGCATGCAAGTTTGTGCACCCATGTCGTGCAATGCCTCGGAAGTCAGAAGAGGGTGTCAGATTCCCCTGGAACTAGAGTTCTCCTGGAATTGGAGTTTCAGATGGTTCTCAGCCGCCATGTGGGTGCTGGGGATCAAACCTGGGTCCTCTGCAAGAGCGGTTGGTGCTCTTAACCGCTAGGCCATCTCTACAGCCCCATACTTATTTATCTTTTTGAGAGATTTGATTTAAAAAAAAAAAATACGGCCTTAGGGAGGTGGTTAGTGGGTAAGAGTGCTTGCTATGCAGTGAGCATAGGACCTGAGTTCGAATCCTTGGCTCCCACGTAAAACCAGGTTTGGCTGTCTATGCCTGTGACCCAACCAGTGTGGTGGGGATGGAGACAGAAGGATCACTGGGACTTACTGGCTGCCAGCCAAACTCCAGGATTAGTGAGATACCCTCTCTCTAGGGAATAAGGTGGAGGGAGAGAGAATGATAGAGCAGGGTATGAGGTCCTCAGCTGGCCTTGCATGTGCACATAGAGAGAATGATAGAGCAGGGTATGAGGTCCTCAGCTGGCCTTGCATGGGCACATAGAGAGAATGATAGAGCAGGGTATGAGGTCCTCAGCTGGCCTTGCATGGGCACATACAGAGAATGATAGAGCAGGGTATGAGGTCCTCAGCTGGCCTTGCATGTGCACATAGAGAGAATGATAGAGCAGGGTATGAGGTCCTCAGCTGGCCTTGCATGTGCACATACAGAGAATGATAGAGCAGGCTATGAGGTCCTCAGCTGGCCTTGCATGTGCACATAGGCGTGCACCACACACCCGAATACAGGCATCATGAACACACACTAAAAAACAAATACACACACACCTGAAACAAAACAACAAAACAAGGACCACCATCACAAATAATTAGTCCATTATCATCCCATTCCTCCTTGGCTTCATCTCCTGTGGTCTCACAGCCCAGAAAACTCATACCTGCCTCTCACTGGCCTGGGAACAGTAATGGCAGATTGGCCAGACTGTCGTGCCCACTATAAACTCCTCATAAGCTCTTTCCTCTTGGTACTCCCAATGCCTCAACACAGGGCAGGCACTCCCCACACTTCTGGACATTGACATATTGAAGTTTGAACTCAAGCGGGATAGCAGGAAGCACAGTCCATGGGTTGGTCGCCAGCTGTGGCAGCAGCTCCCAGCTTCTGATCTAGACTATGCATACATGAAACTGGACTCATGGAGACTTGGGGCAAAAGGATGTGGGGGACACGGAGGCTGAGGAGTCCCAGCAAGGAAGGAGAGCTTTCCCTTTCACCATAACAGAACCTGAGTTCACCTACGGAGTGAGGCTTCTCCAGGTGAGATTAAGAGTAAGAGCCAGCCAGCCAGGGGGAAGGGGGCTAGCTCTCTGTCGCCCTGACTTCTGAGAACATAAGGTCCTTATTTCTGCTCCAGACTAGAACCAGCACTCAACATTCTTGAGAACTAAGGAGTGTCTCTCACAATCTCAGACTCAGGGCAAAGTCCACGGTCACCCTTGTGATTCAGAGGGTGGGGCTGGAGTTAGAAATTATACCTTTGCTTTAAAGGGGAAAAAAAAAAGATTCCAGTACTCTGGCTCAGTCTTAGGAAGCCACTTTGTAACCAGCAAAGGTACCCTGGTTGGTTAGACCTCTCGGTGTCAACACTTATTCTAGATGGGAGCCACCTAGGCCATATCTACTCCTTCCCTGCCCTCTCTAAAAGCCAGGGTGGTTTTTCTGTCCTGTTATTTGGGATTTATAAAGACTCCAGAGGGTTCTGTCCTCTCACATAGGTAGATGCGGTCTCTGCCCACCCCTGCACCTCTCTCCCTTACTCCACCACTCTGGGGAACTGGTGCCATGTGAATTCACCTGCTGCATGGGTGGTTCCTGTTTATCAACAGAGAAAGATCCAAACTCTTCCCACTGGGGCTACCGTGCCTCAACAGTTGATTTTGAGCAAACCGGCTCATGCCAGGCACATACCGGCTCTCAGGCTGTTCTGCCTGCCTGGGATGCCTTGCCTTGTATCTAGTCACTTGAAGATCCTGCTGTCCACTTCCCATACATTGGCCCAGGAATTGGCCACTGGCTCTGTGTGGCTACTGAACACTTGAAATGTGGTTAAGGGTAGCTGAGGAGCTGAAATGATGAGATTATCCATAAATGAATAATCTCATCATTTCAGCTCCTCAGCTACACTAAATTCACATATTTTTTAGTCTTTTTTAAAAATAGTTTACAACTTTCACCACAGATACATCTGACAAAGCATTGATTTCCAGGGTATATAAACTACTCAAAAAACAAAGAAGAAAGAAAACAAATGACCCACTCAAAAGATGGAGCAAAGAGCTGAACAGAGACTTCACAAGTGAGGAATTAAAGATGGCTGAGAAACATCTTTAAAAAATGTTCAATGTAGGTAATAATTAAGGAAATGCAAATTAAAGCCATTTTAAGATATCATTTCACTCTGATAAGACTGGCTAGGATCAAGAAAATAAATGATACCAAGTGCTGGAGAGGTTGTGGGGAAAGGGGAACACTCATCCACTGCTGGTGGGAATGTAAACTCATGCAGCCACTATGGAAAGCAGTGTGGGGAACCCTCGGAAGACTTGTAATGAACTTGCCACCTGACTCAGTTATACCACTCCTGGGTATGTACCCACAAGACTCATCTTACCACAGAGATACATGCACAGCCATGTTTATTGCAGCTCTCTTCACAATAACAAACAGCTGGAACCAACCCAAGCACCCCTCAACAGACGAGTGGATAGAGAAAATGTGGTACATCTACACAATGGAGTTCTATGCAGCAGTAAAGAAAGATGACATAAAAAAAAAGAAAGAAAGATGACATCATAAACTTTGCAGGTAAATGGATGGAACTAGAAGATATTGTGTTAAGTGAAGTATCACAGTCTCAGAAAAACAAATGCCAAATGGTATCCCTCATCTGTGGATGCTAGCACCAATTACCCAGTAGTAAGTATTTCCTGTGCATGGCTCCTTGAGCTTTTGTCCAAGTAGCTGGGAGCGGCCTATATTATAAACAACAACAACAGAAAAGACTGTGTCAAAGAACTGAATGAAACATTGAACTTCTGCTTGAAACAGTTAACTTCTATATCGAGAATTTTGAGAAAGACTGAGAAAAAGATGAAAAACATGTTTGGCAGAATGCATGAGCTCTGGTCGGGTGGGGGAGCAGGGAGGGGGACACAGATCTAGATTTGATTTGTAACATAATCTTGTACAATATATATAATAATTAAAAAATAGTTTACTTTTTTTTATTGAGCGTTTGTACAACTCATACAATGCTACCCAATCAAACCCACTCCAACCCTCCCATCAGAACTCATGCATTACAACACCCAAACTAAGCCCTATCCATCAAGCTCCCAAACCCAGACATCCTTCTGTGCAAATAGATCTGCTGGAGTCTAGTCAGCATATCTAGGAATCCCAGGCAGGGCATACTCTTCCTCACCCAGAAGTACTCAGTCTCTTATAGTTCTCAGTCCAGGGTCAGACCCCTATAAAACATTTAAATAATTTGCTTGGAACGACTTGGTTTTGCAACTTTTTCAACTGTAAATTTTATGAGATCTACACCAAGAGTACTGGTTAGCTTTTGTCCATCTGACAAACTAAAGACACTTGCAAAGAGGGAGCCTCTGTTGGGGAATTGCCTCTACTGGATTAGCCTGCGGCTTCATCTATGAGGCATTTTTATTAGCTGCTAATTGATATAGGCCCTGTCTACTATATGCAGTGCCATCCCTGGGCCTGAGCTATATAAGGAAGGTGGCTGAGCAAGCCAGTCAGTGGTGTTCTTCCATGGTCTTTGCTTCAGTTCCTGCCCAGAGCTCTGCTCTGGCTTCCCTAGGTAACGGACTGCAAATTATAAACCCTTTCCTGATGAGTAACCTTTTCAGGGTAGTTTATCACAGAAACAGAAAGCAAACTAGAACATCAGGCATGGTTGCTGCTGTATCCTAACTCACCTAACTCATCACAACATGCATGTAGCTCTCAAGCAGAGTCACCAAATACCCACAATGTAAATTATGTAGCTATTCTAAACTGGCATAGCATAAAGCAGGTTCTAGGACTTGTTTTATTTTTAAAAATATTTTTATTGAGCTTTTGTGCATTTCATACAACAGTTCTTTTAAAAAATATTTTATTGCCAGGTGTGGTGGCACACGCCTTTGATCCTAGCACTTGGGAGGCAGAAGCAGGCAGATCTGTGAGTTAAGGCCAGCCTGGTCTACAGAGTGAGTTTCAGGATAGCCAGAGCTACAAGGAGACCCTGTCTCAAAAAAGACCAAATATATATATATATATATATATATATATATATATATTTTACATGTATGAGTGTATTGCCTACATGTGTGTAAGTGCACCCATGTCATGCAATGCCTGCAGAGTCAGAAAAAGGTGTTAGATTCCCTGAAACTGTAGTTACAGACAGTTATTAGCCACCATGTGGGGTGCTGGGAATCTAACCCAGGTCCTCTGTAAGAGCATCCAGTGCTCTTAACTGCTGAACCATCTCTCCAGCCCCCATACAACATTTCTTAATCAAATTTAGATCCACTCTCCCATCCATGACCCCTCACCTCTCCACACTGGGCCTCTTGCACTCTGCCATTCATGCTAAGTCCCATTCAGTCAAGCATTTTACCCAGATAGGACCGTGGTTTTGATCAAGTGAGGCTGAGTCAAAAGTCCCTTCTAGCCATTGCCTGGCACCGTATATTTTTAAAATTTATTTATTATTTTTTACATGCATGAGTGTACTCTCTGCATGTAGGTGTCAGATTCTCCTGGAACTGGAGTTAAAGATGGTTCTTAGCCACCATGTGGGTGTTGGGAATTGAACCCGGGTCCTATGCAAGAGCAGTCAGCGCTCTTAACCTCTGAGCCATCTCTCCAGCCCCTTCTCAGTACTTTTAATTGCTTGTTTGCACCCGATCATGTAAGTCCTGCTGTTTTCTGTTTTAATTTTTTTTTAATTTATTTTGTATGTGTATGAATGTACTGTCTGCATGTAGGTCATGCAATGCTGCGGAGGTCAGAAGAGGGTGTCAGATTCCTCTGGAATTGGAGTTAAAGATGGTTCTCAGCTACCATGTGAGTGCTGGGGATCGAACCCAGGTCCTCTGCAAGAGCAGTCAGTGCTCTTAACTGCTAGGCCATCTCTCCAGCCCCGGCACCATATATTCTTGGTGCACTTTAAATCCCGCTGTTAGCCCTCAGAGGTGAAAGAAACAGTCAGACTGGAATGAAATGGCACATCCTCACTGAATGCATGTTCACTTACTGAGTTTTTATTATACAACACATTAAATGGAAGACACAGGATAAACTGACCTATGTTCCTGCCTCAAAGAGGGTACTTTCTAGCACGGTAGGCAAGGCAGGGGACAATCTAGTGTGACAAGTTCTGTGTCAGAGAGAAACGAGGATGCCACAGAACCTTGGAAGCCAGGCATCTTGATTATCCTGGGGTGGACTGGAGGCCAAAGCAGGGAGGCCTCTGGGTATCTCCCAAAGCGCCTGGCCACACTAATGGAATGGCTGGGGCAGACGTGACAGCACATCCCTGTTATCTAGTACTGAAGGGACTCAGACAAGAAGATTGCTAGTTCCTGGCCAGCTGGGGTTACGGTAGTGAAACCCCGTCTCAGAAACAAATCAAAAACTGGAGAGATGACTCAGCAGTTAAAAGAAATGGCTCTTCTTTTGGGGGGTCTCTTCTTGCTAAGGATTCAGATTTGCTGGCTAGTTAGAGCTGACAAATAAGCTGTGATTAACAAGAGACCAGCATCATTGAGGTGAATTCTTCAACCAGAGTGAAGATTCCTAATACTGAAAGGGTCATAGANAATTTCTTTTTTTTTTTTTTTCTTTTTTTTTTTTTTTTTGGTCTTTTTGAGACAGGGTCTCCCTGCCAACCTGGCTGTCATGAAACTCTCTCTGTAGACCAGGCTGGCCTTCAACTCACAGAGATCCACCTGCCTCTGCCTCTCAAGTGCTAAGATTAAAGGTGTGTGCCACCATGCCTGGCACTAAAGAAGTTACTATTCTTTCAGAGGACTTGAATTCAGTTCCCAACATCCATATCAGGTAGCTCATGATTACCTGTACCTCCAGCTCCAGATAATTCAACTCCTTTTTCTCACTACCACAGGCACCTGCACTCTCATGCACATACCCACATATAGATACACATATATACAGATAATTTAAAAATTAAATCTTGGGCTGGAGAGATGACCCAGCAGTTAAGAACACTTGCTATTCTTTTGGGACATTAGGTTCAAATCCTAACACCCACATGATGGCTAACAACTGTCTACAACTCCAGTTCCAGGGGAATTTGATGCTCTTCTGACCTCTTTGGGTATTGGATGACATGGGTGCACTTATATACATGCAGGTATAACATTCATATGCATAAAATCAAAATAAAATAAAATTTAAAATTGTAATAAAAATAAATCTTACCAGGTGTGGTGGTGCACACCTTTAATCCCAGCACCGGGAGGCAGAGGCAGGCCGATCTCTGTGAGTTCAAGACCAGCCTGGTCTACAGAGCAAGTTCCAGGATAGCTGGGGCTACAGGGAGACCCCGTCTCAAAAATACCCCCCCCAAAAAAATCTTAAGAAAATAATAGAAGCCGGGTATGGTGGTGCAAGACTTTAAAACCCAGCACTCGAGAGGCAAAGGCAGGAGGATCTTGGTGAGTTCAAGGCCAGCCTGGTCTACATAGTGAGTTCTGAGCCAGCTGGAGCTACAGGGTGATCTTGTCTCAAAAAGACCAAAAAAGCAAACAAGCAAACAAACCAACCAACAAACCTAACACACACAGACACACAAACGAACAAACCTAACATACACACACACACATACACATACACACACACACACATACACACACACACACACACACACAGAGAGAAATGGCTGGAATAGTTGGGATGGGTAAAAGAAGCTTCTCCATGTGGATATGTTGTGACTTTGTAAGACTATACTGGGGCCTGGAAGAAAGGCATTTCCTGGCTATTAATAAGGTACCCACGATTATTATTTGTTCCCCCATTTATGGAAAGTAAGTAATTCTGAACAGAGCATAGAGAAGCAAATCTTTTTGCAAACAAGATATAAGTATGTGGTTTTAGCTTTTCCATCCAAAATTGGTGTACTTTCCTTGGCAAGTCTATCATGACGTCTGTCTGTCCCAGGAGGGGTTCAATGGTATTCCCAATCCCAATTCCTGTTAAAGCAAATGAGTCAAGCTCAGTGATCTACTCATTTCTTAGAAAGAAAACTACCTAAGGTGATATTTGCTACTTTTTTAATTCAGATTGGTGGTTTCCTCTTTATTGACGTGCCTCCTACCCCCCACCCCACAATTTCAATCCCTTCCATCTACCCCCAAAAAGAAGGTAGTGAAAGGGATTGTTGAGGTTCTGAGCCCCTTCGGCTGTTAGAAAAGAAATAGAAACCAAAACAATCATTGGATGTGACAGAGACTGACAATCAAGAAGTCTAAAGCAGAAAGGAATGAAGGGCAAAGGAGGGGAAAGGAAGGAAAGGAGAGGTCTGAGAAGCCGTGTCTCCCATTACTCCTCTTGCTAAGAGGGGCTGGAGAGAGAGCCTCAAACATTAACAAGTGCGGGTCCTGAAGAAGGGAGATGGTATCTGAGCCTAAAGGAGGAGGTGGAAGTCAAGGAAGGAGTGCCACCTCTCTGTAGAATGGAACCCCCACTTCAGGGACAATGGCTTCACAGGCCATAGACACTTTCATCACTGTAGGCAATGTATAGAAAGAAGTCTTCTTCATGGTGTTCCTGGTACAGCTGGCCCATCGTGGCACTGGTGGGTGGAATGACATTGTTGACAAAGAAAAACATGGCATCCTCAGCTCCGAGATGAATTCGCTTCCGGATCAAGAAGTAGAATTGACCAACTGTGAGATCAGAAGGCACCAGGTATTTCTTTTTGTCCAGGTCTCCTATCTGAGCTTTGGGAGCCTTTTCTACTATCACTGGGACCTGGTCCGGGTATTTCTTTCGGATCTTCTCGCCCTTAGAGCGGCGCTTCTCGAACGGATGCTCTTTTTTTTTTTTTTTTTTTGTCTTTTTGAGACAGGGTCTCCCTGTAGCCTCAGCTGTCTTGGAACTCACTCCTCTTCTTTGTACACGAACTTCATTCTCCCTGGAACCAGGCTGGACCGAGCTGGGCTGAGGGAACCCGGGGCGGGGGGGCAATATTTGCTGCTTTTTAAATCTGAGTACTTTGCATCTTTTATCCCCACCAGTTGACCTGCTCTTATTGAGGACTGGACTCCAGGCTTGCCACAAGCTTGGCAAGCATTCTGCCACTGAGCTACCATCCTCTTCTGCCCTTTTTAAAGATGTCACATCCAAGAAGAGGTGAGCCTTGAAGTATGTTTGATTCTTTTTTGGGGGGGGCTTTTTGAGACAGGGTCTTTCTGCAGTCTCAGCTGTCCTGAACTCACTATATAGACCATGCTGGCCTTGAACTCACAGAGATCCACCTGCCTCTGCCTCCCGAGTGCTGGGTGAAGTATGTTTGATTCCCGAGGATTCCTTTATTTATCGGAAATCCAGGGCAATAACTGAGGTGTTTTTTTTTTTAATGTATTATACGTCTGCTTTTTCATAAATTGTTTTTTTGGCTTCCTGCCCAGGGTGGCCTTGGGAAGGGCAGGCATAACCAGAGCCTGTGGCTCCCAGGGGAAGGGCACAAACACTTTCCAGCTAAGGAAGGACTTAGAGGGAGTGATTTACTGAGATTAACTTCAAGAGCCTGGGAACGTGGCAGTTACTGGGGCAAGTCTGCCCCTGGGAAAGGGGTAGTTTATACTGCATCTTCCCAGTCAGGACCACCTTCACTCCATTCAAGAGAGGCTTCCAGATGGCTGTGCCTCAGAGCATCTACCCCACCCTCTGTCAATGTTGCCCCTCTCAGTGGAGCAAGAGGAAAGGACCCACCAGGCTCTGAGCTTCCTCCCACACTACACTGTAGGTACCAAGACCCCAAAGTTCCTTATTCAAGCAGGCTAAGTCCACTTCCCTGTGTGTGGGTCATCTTGAGGGGGGACTGCACCATTGATGCACTCAGCCCTAGGCAGAGGACTGTCTAATGGTGGCTGGTGTGTGTGTGTATGTGTATACAGAACATGTGGGTATGGGATTAAGAAACATGTATCCCCATGTCCCCTCACTCCATTACCCAGGACCTTGAGGACAAATGCCAGTTCACCAACTGGTGGAGTAATACACTGGCCACACTCTGACAGAAGGAAGTGTCTGCTCTCTCTGAAACCTGTTCTGCCATCTTCTAAAACTGCTACAAAAACACCGTGGTGTTACTGGACTCACTTTATAGATGAGACAACCTCTCTCTCTCTTTCTCTCTCTCTCTCTCTCTCTCTCTCTCTCTCGTCCTTTTATTGTTTTTGTTGGTTTGGATTTTTTTAATTTTTTTTTTTTTGAGATAGGGTCTCCCTGCAGCCCCAGCTGGCTTGGAACTTGCTATGTAGACCAGGCTGGACTCCTATCTCACCAAGATCAGTTTGTTTCTGCCTCTTGAGTGCTGGGATTAAAAGGTATGTGCCAGCACACCTAGCTTCTCAAGTCCTTTGATTTTCATTCATTTTTTTAAGGTAAGATCCCACTGTACAGATCAGACTGGCCTTGAACTTCTCTGGTGACTTTCCCACCTTATGGGTGTGCAACACCAGGTCAGGTGGAACCCGGGGTCTGACGGTATCACGCCAACATCTCTACTTACACCTCTGCTCTGGTTGCCAAGGTAATTCCTTAGACTCCTGGTGGAAGCTGAAATTGGGAGGGGGGCACTCCTTATACGAGTGCTTTTCCTCCTTGATTCAGGCCCTCAGAACCAGAGATGGATCCCACTGGTGGACACATTGGCTGCTGTGGGTGAACTTGAATACGGGAAAGAAAAGAAAAAGTGGGAGGGCTTGGGGAGGACCCGAGAACATTCTTTCTCTTTTAACTTGAAAATTGCATTGATGGATTGATTGGTTGATTGTGTGTGTGTGTGTGTGTGTGTGTGTGTGTGTGTGTGCCATAGCATGGGTGTGGAGCTCAGAGGACAACTTTTTGGGAGTTGGTTCTTTGAGGGTAGAACTCGGGTCCTTAGGTTAGACGGTAGACGTCCTTATCTGGGCCTTTCAAGAAAAACATTTGATAATAGCAATCAATACTGCCCAGTCTCTGATAGTCTAAAAATGAGGACTCCCATTTATGGAGCAGACACTGAATGTGTGTGTCCTATAATTTAACCCTTACAATGATTTACCCCAATTTTACAGATAAGAAAGACAAGACTGGAATCCATTTACTGAGTTCCTATGAAGTTCTCCCCACCGTGGTCCATTCCTCCTCTGGAGGTTAAAAAAGAACAGCAGTGATCTGAGTCACACTGGTTTAGACAAAGCAACAGATAAGCTCTCTAGCTTTTTCTATTTCAGCTCCAACAGTCACAAGTGCAAAATTGCTGGACACACCTTGAGCCACTTCCCCTGCCTCTTCTACCCCTGTTGGATCCTGACATAGAAGCAGAATATTAACACAGAGCCATAGAAGGACCCAGGCTTCGATGCTCTCTTCTAAGCCTTCCAACACTAGCATTCTGACTGTGCGGCTGCCCGAGTCCTTCCTGAGTTTTCTCCTTTTCTTTAGCAGCTGACACCAGAGTTTGGAGAAAGATGAGATGATGGCTATGTGCTCTGTCTGCTGTAGTCTGACAAAGGACCATTTCTCAGCAACCCTGGCTGAACTCTTACAGCTCCGTGATGAACTCAGCAGCTGATGCTTCTTGGCATTTTTCACTAAGGCAAAGGCCAGCTCGGCAGGCTGTGACACGTTCACTACCTGAAAACAGGACCGGCCGGCCAGCCAGTCACTGGAGAGTGGCCACTGGAAGCGGCAGGTCCACGCCTGCTAATCCAGTGTTCCAACCCAGTAGCAGCAGAGGATTTTGCTGCAGGAATAAATTGTGATCACGGTCTCGAACATCCCTGGAGAAACAGAACTCATGTTCAAAGGATCCTTGCTTATTTGTGGCAAGAAAACAAAGAGCTCTCATCTTTCAAAGTGGTAAGAGAAGTAACCATGGTGGTGCACACCTGTAATCCCAGAGTTCAGGCAGCTGAGGCAGGAGGATCTCAAGTAGCAGGCTAGCTTGCGCTACATAATGAAATGAGAGTCTATCGCAAAGAAAAAAGGGGGCAGGCGGATGAGGAGATGGCTCAGTAGGTAAGAGCGCTTGCTCTGCAAGTAGGAGGACCGGAGTTTGAATCCCCAGCACCCACATAAAAAGGTGGGTGGGGCTGAGGTGCTGTAACCTAGCAATGGGGGATGAAGAGAGATGGATCTTGAGAGCTCACCAGCCAGCCAGCCACCTAGATCAGAGACAGATCCTGTGTCAAAGCAGAAAGGCAGAGTGGAGAAAGACACTCAAAGGCCTGCTTTGACCTCTGCATGCACACCCAGGGGCATGTGTACACTCCTGTATACACACACACACACACACACACACACACACACACACACACACACACCGTGGTAAGAGAAAAGAAATGAGACAGAGTGAATAGCATACTTTGAGGGGTTTGAAAAGAGATGTGTAGACACAGCCTGTGTGTTGGGTTATATAAACAGATTGCCTGTGAATAAGTCTGACACTTCAGAGCCAGGTATGTTTACAGGGCGCTGGTGGACAGCTTTGAAACTGCTCAGACCCCTCACTGGGGATGGGCTTGGGTTTCCTCTGGTCATCAGCAGCTCACAGCTGTTCTTTGGAGGCTGAGAAAAACACAACCAATAATTAAAGTCATGTTTTCCATTATTAACAACAATAAACAAAACCACCCACCATTCAATTCCACATGTCTAGTTTCATATGAAACTTTCCACATGAGGACCTTATTCTGGTAAGGGACACATCAAATTTCATTACAAAAACATTTGCCTTTTTAGATCTTGCTCATATTAAGTGAATAACATGTGGGGTTTACATACCAGGTAAATACTGCCATACGCTCTCTTCCTTTTTCCTCCACCCCTCTCGCTTAAAAAAAAAATTCTCCATCAGCCACCTGGAACATTTTACAACTAGCGCCTAAGCTCAAAGTAGGGAACATTTTTACTAGAATCAGCCTAACAGCTGGGAAACTTCAAGATGGCAACCAGCCTGGAAGGCGCTGGAAAAAGACAAGATCAACCCACAAATGAAACTGCAGGAGACTCTGGTGTCTTGACACTAAGTAGTTGTCTCTAGCCTGAGTGTCACACACCCAGGCATTCTGAACATCAGGGTTGTTTGAGTGTTCTGGAAAGAGCACTGTGTTCAGAGTCAAAATAGGACCCAGGCATGGTAGGTCATCCCAGCACTCAGGAGGCTGAGGTAGGAAGATCAAGAGTTCAAGGCCTGTGGCTGGGGAGATGGGCTCAGTGGTTAAGAACACTTACTGTGAAAGTACGAGGGCCTGAATTCGAATCTCCAGCACCCATGTAAAAAGCAGGGTATGGTCTCATGTGCCTGTAACCCTGGTGCTGTCCAGGGCATAGACAAAAGGATCTCCAGGTTTTTCTGTCTGCTAGTCTAGCTCTAGGCTCCGTGAGAGAAACTGTCTCAAGGGAACGAGGCAGAAAGCCATGGAGCAGGACACCTGAAGTCCTCTGAACTCTGCACACACAACGAGCATAAATGTGCATTCCTGCACACACATGTGTGCATGCACCGCACATATATCATATGCTAAAAGAAGTTCAAAGTCATTCTTTGGTACACAGTGAGTTCAACACCAGCCTGAGCTACAAAGGACAGTCTCAAGCCCTCCCTCTCCCATCCAAAAATAGTCAAAACAGGCAGCTTCCAGTTTTGGCAGGTTCTGCAACTGGCCACAGTGAGCAAAGCTTTGAGAAAGCCATTTAAGCTTTCCTCCTGGCAGAACACGAGGCTGATGCTGGGTGTTCCTCGCAGGCTATTGTGAGTAGTGAATGAGATAAAGTAGGTCAGAGTGCTCGCAGGCATTTTAAACATCACACACACACTACAAGGCTTGTATTATGGGGTGGTAGAGGGAGGTGCGGAGGCTTAGGAAGTCCCTTCTTTTCCTGGTAGGGGCAAGGACGCCTGCTTCATCTATAAGAAAGGATTAGAATCCACTTATTTTAGGTTGATGGCGAGACAGCAGAGTTGTGCAACCAGAATGCTGCATGTGTCATCATCCTCATTAGAAAATTAACTCAAGGTTTAACTGGCAAGGGATGTGACTGCTTTTTAAATAAACACATCTAAATGGGTGTTGTCTCATCCTGACCAGTGAGCAGTCGCGTTGGCAAGCAAAGGGTTTATTTAAATTATATTTCCCATCATTCAAAAGAAAGATCGTTTTTTAAAACTCCTCTCTGGAACTTTTCCTGGAGCCTCTGGCACATTCTTTTGAATACGTCTGAGGGTGACACATTTTTGTCCTTTGTGGATAATCCTGATTTTTGTTAACAGGCCAAAGTTATTTGGCACAAATACTGGTAAATAAGCTAAGTAATACCATTTTTTTAAATTAAAAATAAACTGTGACTATAAAACAGAAGTCTTTCAGCCCCAAGAGAAGAACTGTGAATAGATGTCAAGAATGACAGAATTATTGGATAGGGGTTGTTCCTTCATCTTGCTACTAACCTTTGACCTTCCAGAAAGAACACTGCAACAACTCAACTGTTCCTATCATTTTAATACAGCTTGGGGGTGGGGGTGGGGGCAGGGCCAGGACCTAAACCACTCATTTTCATATGGATTAACAGGCTGACAACGATAAGGACCTCCAGTGAAGAAGCATCAGAAGCAGCTAGAAATAGCATCCAGCAGATTTGATTCTAACAGGTAGACTCTATTCTCCCTTAAAAGTTTGGATATTTTTCCTCCTCAAGAAAACCAGTATCCCTGGAAATGGAAACCTTGACAGTGTCATTGCAACATAAGCAGAAGTAACGGCTTGAGTAGGTTTTTGCTTCTGTTTTAAGTAATTAAAACCATACTGGTTTAGACACAATGGTACTTTCCTTCATGACACCTTAGCACCTTCAATGTAGTTATTTCATTTATTAATCTTATAAGCTGTGGTGTTTCCATAACATTGATGTTAAATGGTGCCAGACACTATTTATAGAAAATATCTCTTCCTGGGGCTGGAGAGATGGCTCAGCGGTTAAGAGCACTGACTGCTCTTGCAGAGGACCTGGGTTTGATTCCCAGTACCCAAAAGGTGGCTAAGAACCATCTTTAGTGCCGGGTATGGTGGTACTTGGCAGAGGCAGGCAGAGCTCTGTGAGTTCTAGGCTGACAGACCAAGCGAGGTCCAGGCTGGCTGGGACTAAAGGGAGACACCTGTCTCAAAAATAAAAATAAAAAAATAAATAAAAAAGAAAAAAAGAAAAAAAGAAAATATCTCTTCCTTAATTCAATGTTGGTTTTCTGTAGTAAAATTCACATAACCTAAGTTATCGTTTGAGCATTTTAGAGTATGCAATTCACAGCATTCAGTGCTTTGCAACTATCACCACTACTTAGTGTCGAAACACTTTCCTGGCCCTCAAAGGGAACGGATCCATTAAGTGCACACTCCCCATTCTTCCCTCACCGCTCAGCCCCTGACCACTATGAATCTGCTTTCTGTTTCTGTAGGCTTACCCAGTCTGGACATTTCAAATAAACCAAATCATACAATATATGACCCTTTCCCCAACTTAACGTAATAGTTTCTTCTTTCCTTCTTTTTCTTTTCTCTTTTTTAGATAGAATCTCAATGTGGAACCCCAGCTGGTGTGGAATTCACTCTGAAGACTATGCTGACCTCAAACTCACAGAGACCTGCCTGCTTCTGCCTCCTGAGTGCTGGGATTAAAAGCATACGCCACCATACCAGCCTTATTGTGATATTTTAAAAAATGGATTCATGTTGTAGCATGTGTCTGTACATTTTTACCCTTGAGTATGTGTGTGTGTGTGGTGTGCACATGTGTATACATTTGTATGTGTAAGGGCATGTGTTCAGGTGCACCTTATCCACCAAAGCACTTGAACCCAGACTTCACCAATTCAGCTAATCTAAGTGTAGTTTCTATCTCTGGCCTACCATATCAACTCAGCATTTCTGTAGGCTCTGAGGATCCAAACTTTAGTTCTCAAGCTTGTGCTGTGGATGCCTTAACCACTGAACCATCTCTTCAGGACTCCCCCACCCCCCATCAAGAGTTTATTCCTTTTGATCTTTTTAATGGCTGCATAATCTGTTACATAGATAAATCACATTTTGTTTATCTATTCATTCACTGATGGGGATTTCAGTTGTTTTAATTTTGGGGTATTCTTAACTGTGCTCCCAAGAACATGACTGTTAAAGTATTTGTCTGAACAAGCTGTTCCCAGGTCTTTGGAGTTGAACTGCTGGGGCATGGCACAATTCTGTGTAGCTTTTTGCAGAACCACTAAATGGACTCACTTTTATGCTTACAATTTACAAAGCATCACCAGTTAGAAGCAGTAGCTAGCTCCAGGCTGTCCTAAGAAGTTTCTTTTTCAGAAATCCTGATTAGAACAGCCAGGCTCCAGCTGAGGTAAACTGGTTCCACTCGGGGCTTTTAAAGCTTCTCTGCTGTTCTACGCGTCCCAACATGAACTGGCCAGGCAGGAATCCCTTTCTGCCTCCCAGGCATCCTTGCTTTCCATTATGTTGTGCACGCTTCAGGAAAATGAGGGCCTTAGTGTAAGGTGCACACTAATACACTTCCCTCCTCTGTTTTTGTTGAAGAGTTTAGATTCATGTTAGGTTTGGGGAGGGGGTTTCAAGAGAGTCACTGAGATGTGTTACTGGGAAGTAAAGAGTATATTAGAAGAATTACGAACACCATGGACAGACAGGCAGGTATAGAGTGCCTATCAGTATCTGTGAGAGGAGGCTCCTGCAGAGATTGTGGCCTGAGCAGCAGCTGGATTCTAACAATTACATTCTTAGAATGAGCGTGTGGAGTCACTCTTCAAACAGGGGCTTTGTACTACCTGCCCTCTTGGGCAAAGGCTAGTTCCTTCATGGCTCAAGAAAAGGGCCTTCCTAAGGAGGGCTGAGTCTAGAGATTCACAGCAGACTCTTGCCAACACTTGGCCTGATGGTCTGGCCCAGTGATCCTAACCCTAGCAACACACAGATGCTGGAGGTGAGCCCAGTTCCCTTTGCAGACCGCCCACTTCACAGGCTCAGCTAGTGGAGGGGGAGATAATTCCCCACCAGGGGAATTGTTTACTGCGCCAATGTACTGAGTCACGAGGCTTCTCAGTTACCAACACCGCTGATTTACTGATTTACTGATGTAGCACTGGTTTTTAAATTTAAACATGCATAAGCCTCTAACAGCGCTGACCTCTTAGCCCCAGCTCCCTAACACAGGAAGTTTCTGGGCTCCAGAATCCCAAACCAAGAGCAATATGTTGAGACAAAACCAAACAGACATCAACAATGGCCTTTTCTGCTTGAAACTAAATACTAAGAATGAAGAAGTTTGCAGCTGAGCACCTTGTCAGCAGCTCACTCAGCCAACCAAGGTGACACTTGTCACTTGTCTTCAGGATTCTTTTTAGGTGTCCTGGCCTGAATCTGAGCTGTTATGACAGGAAAAAAAAAAGTTTCTTGCTGGTCATATCCTCTGTAATCTGGCCGGAAACCTAAAATGTGCCTGGCAAAGTCCTAGGCTGCTTGCTTATCTGCTTCCTTGGGGAGAATGTGCATCACAGTGTCCGGTCTAGGGGGTTTTCACCATGATCTCACCCTGCCCACCATTCTCTGAACCCAGAGAGCAGCTCCCAAGTCATAAACACAACTCGGGTGGGAATCCACGTGAGCCACCCACCAGTGACTTTCCTAGCACATCGCATATGAACATCAACTCCAATTCTTGCTCCTCAAACCAGGACAGGCGTGTAATGCCCAGAATTGCTGGAGAGGGGTGTTGATCCATAACAATATTTAGTTATCATTCCAGACTTAGAAGGGTACAGACTACCAAGGGAATCTCTGGAATTAAATGCACTAGCCAGGAGTAATGTGCATGGTTTATAATCCTAGCAGTTGAGAGGCAGGAGATTTGCCACCAGTTCAAGGCCAGCTTGAGCTACAGAGTGAGACCCTTTCTCAAGGAAAAAACAAAAGACAAAATCTAATGCAGGGGGGAGGAAGAGGAGTCACTAAAGAACTTTCCAGACTCGTGTTAGCTGGTGAAAGAATGTCTAAGGCAATGGTCTCAGGTGGAGATGACAGCAGGTGGCATACCAGTTACCTGAGAGAGGGAGACTCAAACCTTTTTTAAAAAACAATATTTCAAGCCGGGCGTGGTGGCGCACACCTTTAGTCCTTGCACTTGGGAGGCAGAGGCAGGCGGATCTTTGTGAGTTCAAGGCCAGCCTGGTCTACAGAGTGAGTTCCAAGACAGCTGGGGCTACAGGGAGACCCTGTCTCAAAAAGACCAAAAAAAAAAAAAAAAAAAAAAAAAAAAAAAACAATTATTTTATTGCTGGATGTGGTGGTGCACATCTTTAATCCAGGAACTTGGGAGGCAGAGGCAGGCAGATCTCTGTGACTCCAAGGCCAGCCTGGTCCACATTTGAGTTCTAGACCAGCTGGGGCTACAGGGAGACCTAGCTCCAAAAAGGTAAAAAAATATTATTTTTTATTTTATATATTTATTTTATGTATTGCCTGCATGTAAGCACACTCGTATCTTAATGCTTGCTGAGGTCAGAAGAGGTCATCGAATCCCCTAGAACTGAAGTTAAGGACGGTCGTTAGCTGACATGTGGGTGCTCAGAATCGAACCCAGGTCTTCTGCAAGATCAGCCAGTGCTTAGTCGCTGAGCCATCTCTCCAGCCCAAGGGAACTCCAAATATTTAAAAAGATTTTTGTTTTAAAGCCGGGCGTGGTGGAGCACGTCTTTAATCCCAGCACTTGGGAGGCAAAGGCAGGTGGATCTCTGAGCTCAAGGCCAGCCTGGTCTACATAGAGAGCTCCAGGACAGCTGGGACTAAAGGGAGACCCTGTCTCAAAAAGACCAAAGAATTCTTTTGTTTTAAATATTGATTTTTATTTTTATTTTGTGCATGAGTTCATGTAGATGCACCTGTGTCGTGCAAGGGCATTTGAAGACTTCGTATTCTACCTGGGAACTGGAATTATGGACGGTTGTTAGCTGCCATGAGAGTGCTAGGAATCTAACCACAGTCCGCTGCAAGAGCAGCCAGTGCTCTTAACCGCTGAACCATCTCTCTAGCCCAAAGAAGCCTCAAATCTAACTGTCCTGCCTGAGTTTTCCCGCCTCAGAACTCGGAGAAACCGCCCAGCGCGTAAACCGGGCGGAGATTAAGGGAACTAGAAACTCCGGCTGCGCATGCGCGCTCCCGGCCCCCCAGCGCCCAGCCGGCACGTGACTCCCCGCCCTGCGTGCGTGCGCGCGCCCCCGACTGGCCACGTTCACGCGCACGCCAAAGGCCGCCGCCCCTCCCGGGGTCCGCCCCTCCCACCGGCCCGCCCGCCCTCCCTCCCCCGGCCGGCGCGGCCCGCCCTTGCCCGGCCCGCCCTAGCGAGTCAGTCGTCAGGTTCCCTCCCTCCCCGGGCGCGCTCGGGCCGCCGCTGCCTGCGCTCGCTCCCCGCCCTCCAGCCGCGGTGCCGGAGCCGCCCGGCGCCCGAGGACGAGGTGGAGCAGCCGCAGGGGCCCGCCGAGGCGGCGGCGGCAAGATGGCGGACTTCCTGCCGTCGCGCTCCGTGCTGTCGGTGTGCTTCCCGGGCTGCGTGCTGACGAGCGGCGAGGCCGAGCAGCAGCGCAAGTCCAAGGAGATCGACAAATGCCTGTCGCGGGAGAAGACCTACGTGAAGCGGCTGGTGAAGATCCTGCTGCTGGGCGCGGGCGAGAGCGGCAAGTCCACCTTCTTGAAGCAGATGCGGATCATCCACGGCCAGGACTTCGACCAGCGCGCGCGCGAGGAGTTCCGCCCCACCATCTACAGCAACGTGATCAAAGGTGGGGCGCGGCGGGGGGACCCCGGCTCGAGGGACCACGGGGGGCGCGGGGCCGGGCACCGCCCTCGCCCTTGCGTCCCAGCCTGGAGGAGACTGGAGCCAAACAGATCGGCTGGGCGGGTGGGCAGGGGGCGCGTCCCAGGCTCGGACCGTCAGACCCCGGACACCCCGCTTTCCGCCTTGGCCACCCCGGGGAGGACACCGGGCACCCCGCCTCGCCCCCTGCGAGAGGGAAATGCTGCGAGCAGGGTGCCTGGGGGCTGCGGGGCGACTCCCCGGGTCCTCCCTGCAGCCCCGGCACCCCCAGGTCCTTCATCCGCATCCATGCCCTCATCCCTGGTGCGGGACCCGAGTCAACAGGTTGGGTACCCGAAACCTTGGCTGCCCTTCTGAGTTGCGAGCTCTGGAACCATCGCAAAAAGGAAACTTTTTTTCTTTTTTCTTTTGGTCCTGAGACTCTTGTCAAAGGCATAGAAGTGACAGCAGCCTCTGGGGCCCTTTGGGCAAGGGTGTGAAACTCGAGGGTGTCACGTCTCCTGTATTATTAGCATCAGAAAAGAGTAAACCCATACAGTTAGTCTAAAAAAGAAAAATAGCACGAGTGGTTTTTCGCCTCAGTGTTTCAGGATGTTTGTAATCACAGTTCAACGTGCTTCACACTCTTTTTGCTTAATAACCCGGGGCAGGAGAAAACCGGCATCATTTCTTCTTAAATGAAATTGTGGACAAATATGAAAAGCCTTTGACCTAAGAGGGATAAGGAGTCATTTGCAGGTGGAGTCAGTGAATTGGTGTTGGGTTGGAGAATGGATTTTGCCTCTGTTGGACGGTATTTTAGAATTAAAATACTGTTCTTAAGTGAAAAATAGACAAGATTTTCATTTCTTAGCATTCAAAGAAGTTGGCAGAGTTAGCTTTTATTTTGCCATTTAAAAAAATCAGTGCCTAAGTATCTTCTACCTAAAACATTGGCAAAATTGAGGTGCAGTGCCTGGTGCCTTGAGGGGTCACCTTGTTTTATCCAACTTTGCATCAGATTTCTAAGTCTTTTTTTTTTTTTTTCTTTTTCAGGGAGCTTTTTTTTAAGTGGGTTTTGTTGTTATTGTTCAGGAAGTACACAAGCAGAGTCCTTGATCCCTCCCTCCCTCCTTCCCTCTCTTCCTCCCTCCTTCTCCCCTCCTCCCTCCTCCCCTCCTCTCTTTTTCTTTTTCCTTTCCTCCTTCTTCCTCTTACAGGGTTTCAAGTAGAGAAAGGCTGCTTGCAGAGGGAAGGGAGGCATTGTGGTGCAGTGATGAAAGAAGCAGCTAGGCTAGGAGCTGACAGGCCAGGACTCAACCTTGTACCTCTACACTTAAGCTGTAAAGGATAGTTCTGTTTAGCCTGCCTTAATGTTTAGAGCAAAACTAATTAAGGTCTCCTTTAAGGCTGTAAATCCTACCTTGCCAGTCCTTAATTGAAGGTACCTTTGTATCCTGGTGGAGCTGAATTTAAAGAATTATGTTAATGAATAGAGTCAACATGTTCACTGTGAACCAGGTAAACACCTGGTTTTTTGATACACACCAGGGCCTCACAGTGACCTACTTTGAACATCACTGTGAGGTGAAGTTAAAACATCTCATTTTCTTGCGGTTGACCTGAGCAGAAAATTGAAAATAAAATAGTTTTTCATGTATGCAAAGAAATAACTCCTTAGTGGACCTTCATAAGGATAACAGTTTAGTGATGTACTTCGAAGTAACTGAGTTCAAATTGATCTGTGTTTTTGAATCATTTTGCAGTTTCGGGATCTCTGATGTCAGCCTTTGAGTTCACTGATTCCAAGTTTGGTTGGGGAGGAGTTTTTGAGTTTGAAATGTGTCCTAGGAGACTCAGTGTTGGGGTTAGGGTTCTGAAGGACTGAGACCGAACACTGGCGCAGTGGACTGTTCTTAGCATGTGGGGCTGATGTCTTTAGGAGAGGCTCATGGCTGGTGTTTACAGCCTGTCCGCAGAGTCTGGGCTTCAACCTGGCAGCCTCTGAGTTTATTCCTTCTCTGTTTTTGACTACCTGCTCCAGAAATTATTTTATAAATTGCATCTTGTTAAAGTCCTTCAGAAAGAACAGTTTTAATAATATTTACTTTTCTAGGCTCTTGATCTTAAAACACTGAACAGTTCTTTAAACTTCTGAAAAGATAAAGGTTTTGTTTTGATCTGGTCGTCTTTTTGGAAGAGAGTTGTAATAGCTACAAAAAAAGTCAAGAAAATAGTTACTTGGTGATCCTGGAATAAGTGTCTGATGATGTCTGATGACTCTTCCCCGCACTGTTTTCCTTTTGAACAAAGGTATGAGAGTGCTGGTAGATGCCCGAGAGAAGCTTCATATTCCTTGGGGAGACAATGAAAACCAGCTCCATGGAGACAAGTTGATGGCCTTCGATACCCGTGCCCCCATGGCTGCCCAGGGAATGGTGGAAACTCGAGTGTTTTTACAGTATCTTCCTGCTATCAGAGCCTTATGGGCCGACAGCGGCATACAGAATGCCTATGACCGCCGTCGAGAGTTCCAGCTGGTAAGACGCTCACTCTTCTAAATGTGGTTTCATTTATTTATTGTTTTATTTATTTTGTTTATTTTTATTGTGTGTATGCGTGTTTGTGTATATGTGCATGCACACATGCCATGGCACACATGTGGAGGTCAGAGGACATCTTGTTGGCCCTCTCCTACCTAGCATGTGGGTTCTGGGGCTTGAACTCTGGTTGTTGGGTTGGGCAAGTGCTTTTACCTGCTGAGCCATCTCAGCTCTAAAGTGCTTTTATTTTGATGGCATTTAGTAACGTCTGGCCTAGCACGCTTTCCTCACTAACTTCTACAATATAAATGTATCTGTTCAAAGTTTTAGTCTCAGATACTTGGATTCTATATGGGCTCTTTAGGAAGCAAAATTAAAAATACTCATTTTTCCCTTTTGAAAGTGAAGTCATGATGACTTTCTTAGGTCTTTCTAATCTGTTCTCTTTCAAAAATTAATTTTCTCTCAACTCTAGTTTTCCTAAAACAATGGCCTTTTATTTTGAAGTGAGAGTTGTCTGGAAAGTGAGTTTCTTGTTCATATGTGATTCTTAGCCTTTGGGATACTCATTTTATGATACAGATTATTTCAATGTACAGAGATTAAAATGTTTTTTTTTCTTTCTACGTGGCCTAAGCTGAGTTTGAACTTGCAGTGATTTTCCTGTCTCTACCTCCCAAGTACTGGGATATGAGTCTCCAGGCCTGGCCGAGGGACTAAAAATCTTTATAGTAAATGCTCTTTTTTACATCTTTGCATTTTATGTGTGTGTGTGGGGGGGGTGAGGGCGTATTTAATTTTTAAAAATTAAAATGTTTAATGTATTGGGGGGTTTATATGCATGACTTGAGGTGCTGGTGGAAGCTAGAGGTATCGGATCCCCCAGGGGCTGGAGTTACAGGTGGCTGTGTGCCACCTGAAAGAATTGCTGGGAATTTTTCTTGAGTCCTCTGGAACAGCAGTACATGCTCTTATATATTTAAGACTTCTTAGCACATGTTATAAAATGTTCCTTAAAAAACAAAATACTGGGGGTTTTGTGCTTTTATTTTAAACAGAAAACTATTTTACATTTGTTCTTCATCTTTTTTTTTTTGGTCTTTTTGAGACAGGGCCTCCCTTTAGTCCCAGCTGGTCTAGAACTCACTATGTAGACCAGGCTGGCCTTGAACTCACAGAGATCTGCCTGCCTCTGCCTCCTGAGTGCTGGGATTAAGGTGTGTACCACCACGCCTGGCCTTTTACTCCATCTTAAAAAAGATACATTATTGAAGAAAGGGAAAGAAATCCAAGGTTAAAGATGATGACATGAGGGGCTAGAGAGATGGCCTAGTGGTTAAGAGTGCCGACTGCTCTTGCAGAGGACCTGGGTTCGATCCCCAGCACCCACATGGCGGCTGAGAACCGTCTTTAACACCAGTTCCAGGGGAATCCGATGCCCTCTTCTGACCTCCGTGGCATTGCATGACACGGGTGCACAAACCTACATGCAGACAGTACATTCATAAACATACAAGAATAAATTAAAAAAAAAAAAAAAGATGATGACATGAGGTACCTAGTGTCCCATGCCTGTAATTTTAGCTGCTGTAGCATCACAAGCTCCAGGCCAGCCCGAATGACATAGCAAGGCCCTTACTCAAACAACAAAACAAAGGTGCAAAAATAAGAATTGAGATGGAATTTTAATCAGATGTTTAATAATTTAGTTGTGAGTGCTTTGATTCTATTATGGAGATTCCATCAGGAATCTAGTATATAGTTTAGAGATCAGATCTGAAGTGCTTTACGGTAATGTGATTAGAGTGACAGTTAACAGTAAAACTGCTTAGGAAGTTGTTTGATGATGTCACCAACATTAAAGCGATCCACAATTCTGGGTGTGGTTAGACAAGGATGTTCAACCAGCAGTCTTCCTTATTCCAGTTTGTGCTCAGTAACCAGTAACGGTCATGGCTGCTCCAGAAGAGTGTTCTAGGAAAGGTTTGTGCTGTCTTTTCATGAAGCCTTCTTCTTGCTTCTTAATGTACCCACTAGCAGTTGGTTCTGTGCTGTCTTATTTAGTCCTTTCTTATATCTTCTCAGATAATTTCTAAAAGGCTAGAACTGCCTCACAGGGGTGGGTAGCTGGCAGCCTTAGATGTTGCCAAGTATGAATGTACTTGCACATGACCAGTTCGGGTTGACTTTTGGTCACTGCTGTCATTTTATGTTCTGTAGACCTGCTCACATGAGGCCACATACCCCTTGTCATTGCTTTGCCCGTAGTGCAGCTTACCGTCCTCCTTAGCTTATTTCCTCAGCAGATACACTTTCTACTCTGCTTTTCTCAGACTCTTCCCAAGGTCAGCGAAGAAACAGCCATGTACACAGTAAGCAGTCCGTACAGATGAATGAATGAACAGTGGTCTACCTGAAAGTTCTCTGTAGGAAAGTTCTGTCTTTGCTCTGAGCCCATCTCATTGAAGTTGGGACTTCACTGAGTTTCTGAATGTATAGATTCAGAAACTTTCACGTTAGTCTCATATCAAGACTCATGTCACTATTGAGAAAGGTGACTAAATTTTTTTTTTTTAATTAAGAGCAAACAAGTAAAACCATTCTGGGTGAAGACCTACGTGTTCTTGACTTGAGCCAAAACGTTACCAAACACAGGGCCAGGCAAGTTCCAGAAATACATTTTTTTTCTGATTAAAAAGTAGAGATGCAAGAAAAGAACAGAACGAGATCTAATTTTAATCTGGAGGCAAGGATTTTTTTTCACCGAGTGTACTTTCAGCATTGTCTGTTAGTATCTGCATGTACAGTAGCTGTTTGATATTGTGTTGGATTATCTCACACTGTGGATTATCTCCGGGGCTTGGCACTAAGAAAGCAGGTTGCTTGCTTAAAATGGTCCTCGAAGTCATTGTCCATGCCTTCTGATCAACTACTCAAACCCCAAAAGCCCTCTCTTTCCTCCTGTCTTTCCTCCTGTCTTTTACATTGTGCCCTTGTTTCTCTTAGACTCTAAAGTAATCTTGTTTAAACAGCATGTGATTACTCACAGAACTTCGATGGCTTCTGTTGCCTATAGAATATACCTCTTGGTGTGAGTAAAGGCTCCAGCCAGCTTACCCAGCCGTATAAATTGATAGGCTGCTGGACATACTCTAAATTCTTAATTCCCACAAGTCCTGACTTTCTGCTTCAGCAGCTCTCTATATATTCCCTCTGCCAGGGTTTTTCTGTGCCATGTGTGCTCATTAGATCTTTCTTCCCTTGGAGTAGTGGTAATCAAATTAAGAAAAAAAAAAAAACAAACAACAAAGCACTTTTAAAAGAGTCTCACCATGTAGCCGTGAGGGCTCTTGAATGATCCTCCTGCCTTAGTTTGGTGAGTGCTGGGATTATATACACGTGTGTCCCATCAGTTTTGCAGTAATCAAATTTTAATGTAAACAAATGTGGCCCATATACCTCTTCATCAGATTTGACTAGAATGCTGATTAAAACAAGCCAGTCATGACGGCACACACCTGTTACATTAGCAACTGAGGCAGGAGGATCTTCAGTTCAAAGACATCCTGGACTGCACATTAACAGAAATCAGACTCCCAGATTCCATCACAGGACTATCTTGCTCAGGAATCTGGTATGAGACCCAGTTATCTGTATTTTTAGGAAATACCATAGGTAATTTAGGCAGATTTGTTTCGTGTACCCCCTTCCCCAGCATTCCCTCCTCCCGTGTCTTACTTAGGTCCAAGTCTCATCCAAAGCTTTTCAAGTCACAAGTCACTCCTCCAGGCTGGAGTGCATTTCTGTCCTGTGGTCTGCCAGAGGTGCTTGCTTCTTATACTGCTGTTTGCGTTAGAGGCACTGTATTCATGTGAGAGGCTTCTCATTACATGAAGCTCTCTTGGTTGGCCTTGCTTGCCTCTCCTTCCATTTGCATAGGGTTTGGTGCCTGACTATCGCTTTGTTGTTTTATTTGTGCAGATAGTCTCCATTATGAAGAGCTTGGGGGGGGGCAGACTCCTCCAGAACATACACAGAAGATCTCTCTAGGAAAAATGCACATTATTTCTTATGCCGATTTGTTAATTTTCAGGGGAAATATAAAGTCTTTGAGTTACATTATCATAATTTGTTATTTTTAGCAATATATTTTCAAATTTTATTCTGTCTTTTTGTTTTTGTTTTTGAAACAACTTCTGACCATATGTCCTAGACTGGCCTCAAACTCACATATTTCTTCCTCAACCTCCTGTATGCCAGGATCACAGGCTGGCTTCCACACAAAATTTAAGAAATTATTTATAAATTGTAGAAATGAGAGGAGGTAGTAAACAAATTAGAATTTGTCGGGGCTGGAGAGATGGCTTAGCGGTTAAGAGCGCCGACTGCTCTTACAGAGGACCCGGGTTCGATCCCCAGCACCCACATGGCGGCCAAGAACCGTCTGAAACTCCAATTCCAGGAGAACTCCAGTTCCAGGGGAATCCGAAACCCTCTTCTGACCTCCGCGGCATTGCGCAACACGGGTGCACAGACCTGCATGCAGACACTACATTCATACACATACAGAAATAAATAAAAATTAAAAAAAAAAAAAAAAGGCAAGTGCCACCATGCCCAGTTTATCTTAAATTCTTTTTTTTCCACAAACAAATATTTATTGAGTCCCTACTATGTGCAACCCCCAAAACAAACAAAAAGAAAAACAACAACCAAAAAACAGGACAGAGACAGCAGAAAGAAATCCTGGAGAAAAGGGGCGGCTGAAGGAAGCTGAGGGAATGGGAGCCTGGGGGGCCGGGCTCTGCCTTAGGCCTCCTCTTCTGCCTCCTCAGAAATCCTTAGCCTATAGCCTGACTCACTAGATTCACTGCACTAGGATTAAAGGCGAGCGCCACCACACCTGGCTTAAAGATGGTCCTTAGTGGCCATGTGGGTGCTGGGCATTGAACCTGGGTCCTCTGCAAGACCAGTCACAGTGCTGTTAACTGCTGAGCCATCTCTCCAGCCCCTAGACAATTTTTTATTATTATTATTATTTTATGTGTATGAGTGTACTGTCTGCATGTAGGTTTGTGCACCGTGTTGTGCAATGCTGAGGTCAAAATAGGGCGTTAGATATCCCCTAGAACTGGAGTTAAAGGCGGTTCTTAGCCACCAAGTGGGTGCTGGGAATGGAACCCGGGNACCACGCCCGGCGAAAAGTTACATGTTTAAAGAACTTGCACATCTTAACATTTTGCTTAAGGTGAATGGGTGCTCTTTTGCAGTTGCTTTCAGGCAGCCGGAGAGTGGTCCTCCTCATCTCAGGAGGCCATTCATTTGTTAGTTAGAACTTTGGGTACTAACATGACTTTTTTTCCAAGTTCACAAGTCAGACATTTCCTTGTCTGATTAGATTCCATTAGGGGTAAACTAGCTAGCGTACTGTGGAAAAGGAAGGCTTCAGAGTCATGATCTTGTCAAAACATAAGTTGCATTTCTAATTCCAGGCCAGCACGGTGAGGGTAGGACATCCTTGCTCTCAACTGAAGATCTGTGCTTTGTTTGGCTGTCACTTTGTGGAAACTTACCACTGTGCTTGTGAGACAGCGTGTCCTTTAAAAACCTCAGATGCAGGGAGCCAGGGAATTTGATAGTAAGGATGGCTGCAGAGGTATAGGGGTCAAGGATGGGCTAATGTGATAAAACTGGTGATGTGAATCGGACCACAGGATGCCTGGGTGGCACTCACTGCCTGCTAGTGTCCTAGTTGAGTGTACAGTTACTGTTGAGCAGTGGAAACAACTCTGGCCATAGAGGACAGTAGGAGGAACGCCTGACAGACAGCTTCCTAGTTTCTGTAAACAGTTTAACGTTGTCAGCATTAGTGCAGCTTCCTGTAATGGCCAGTCTGTCTTTGCAGTTCTTGAAACCAAAACTGGGGTTTTTTCTTTGTTAATCATTTATCTTACCTTGGGTTTGACTTGAGTTTTCCTGTGTAGATGGTACAATTTGTGCTTGAGGATGGATACACTTCTCTAAGCAGATAGGATGGTTATTCTTGAAGACTAAAGTCTCCCTTCAGTCTATGTAACAAAGTAACTATTTTGCCTCCTGAGTGGCCTGTAAAAAGGAGACGAGTACCAACTCAGTAAAAGGAAGACTTTCTGTTTAGTTGGCTCAAATAAATCTGCCTCATTTGCGCTGCAGCTTGTATTTGAAGTCTAATCTCATCAGAGTCATTTGGATTTACTTTAGAACTGATTTGGGCTCTGGGTGGAGGCATTTGCCTATTTGGTTTTTTTTTTTTTTTTTTTTGGGTCTTTTCGAGACAGGGTCTCCCTGTAGCCCCAGCTGTCCTGGAACTCACTCTGTAGACCAGGCTGGCCTTGAACTCACAAAGATCCTCCTGCCTCTGCCTCCCGAGTGCTAGGATTAAAGGCGTGCGCCACCATGCCCGGCTGCATTTGCCTATTTGTAATCCCAGCACTGTCGAAGCTGAGGCAGGAGGATTATAAATTTGGAGCCAGCCTGGGCAGCATAGTGAGTTAGTTCAAGGGTTACACTGAGAGACCCTGGAAAGAGCCAAAGGGAGAGGGACAGACGCCAGAGGAGGACCGGCTGGGCCCGGGTGCTTCTGAAGCGGATCATAGTGCAGCACTGCCTTCTCTATCTCTGCCGAAGTTAGTGGTGTGGCTGTTTGCGTTGCCCTGAAAGTGTTTATTAAACAACAAAGACAGGGAGCAAGGGCTTAGTTTCATTATGAAAATTGGACTTTAGTTTCAAAACTCTACTTAGTATGTGGACCTAATCCCAGATAAAAGGTTTATCATAAAACATAACCCCCCCCACCCCCAAAAGACTTCTAGGTTTATGAGCTCGGTTTAAAGAAAGCAAGCAGTGGCCCAGGGACTCCCTGGACTCCCTGGACTCTCTGGACTCCCTGGACTGACTCCCTGGACTCCCTGGACGGAATGTTCCCTGTTCTCTTTTTACAGACATGCTGCAGCCTAATCAAGTTTGGGTATCTGTTAGCCAAGTTTCTACTAGAAAATTAATTAATAGTGCTTGTAACTATAATTCCTGTTTCTTAATGTTTATGACAATTACTTGGTGTTTTTCAAAGTCCCTGATTCTTAACACCAAACTGAGGGTGGCGAGATGCATGCTGTTATCCTCAGTCCATAGATGGGAAGAGATGAGGGGTGGGCACAGGTTCCTTGAATCGTATTGGCTCACGGTGCTAGTCGGCTGGACAGTGGGAACCTTGCCTGCTGACCCCACCACAGCTCCCTGCTGCTGAGCTGTTGCAAGCACGCTAGCATTACGTCCCTGGAACAGTGGTCTTGCCTCCCATTTCTAGCCTTTTTTGACTCCCCTTTTCCCAGGTAACCAGCATCCCTCTTTTAAGCTCTAGCACATTATTTTAAAGATGTGCTTGAGTGTACCCAAATTGTGGAGTGCCCAAGGAAGTCAGAGAAGGGTGTCGGATCCCCTGGAACTGGACTTGCAGAAATTGAACCTGGGTCCTCTGCAAGAGCAGTCAGAGATCTTAGCCTCTAAGATCTCTCCAGCCATTAAACATGAGGTTTTTTTTATCTATAGCTGCATTCTAGTATTTATATTGTGAGCCTGTCTTTTTTACAAAATGTCTCTTTTCTGGAGAGTTTGGTACAGCCACACAACCAGAGCAGTATTATTACAGTGTGGCAATAGGGATCAAGGAATCATTTTGAGCATTGGACTTTAGTGGACTTACCAAAGTTAGCGATATATTGTAGCAGTGGTAGTTAATCTTTCAAGTTTAATTGATTTTCTTTTGGAAAAATGAATTCAAGTTTTTTGGTTTGCTTGTTTTTGTTTTTTTTGAGTCTCACTGTGTAGCCCAGACTGGTGTGCTAGTCTTGTTCAGACTCCTGGTGTGGGGGTACAGGCTTGTCACACCATGTCCAATTCAAAAAGAGTTTTGAGACAGTGCAGTCCGTGAACTTTTCCATCCTTATTGTGTCTACAGCAGACACAGCCTGTGGGTGAGGTTTCTCTGTTGGTTTATTTGGATTTGGGTCATGCTGGGCCTGTGGGTGTGGGTATGCTACATATGCTTTTCTTCCCACTTTTATTTTCCAGACTTGTTAAGAAGTAATGGTGGTACACGCCTTTAAGAAGTGATCACTTTAGAGTTGTGCATGGTGGTGCATGCCTTTAATCCTAGCACTCAGGAGGCAGAAGCAGGCAGATCTCTGTGAGATAGAAGTCAGCCTGGTCTACAAAGTGAGTTCCAGGCCAGCCAGAGCGACAGGGAGACCCTGTCTCGAAAAGACAAAAAAAGAAAAAAGAAGTCAGCCTGGTCTATATAGTAAGTTCCAGGCCAGTTGGGGCTACAGGGAGATGGTGTCTCAAAACAAACAAAAAAGTAACTACTTTCGAATCCTAGAAAATTTTTATATATAGTTTTAATACGAGCCCCTTAATGTTTGGTGTGGTTTTCCAGGTGTAAGGTGAGCTAAAAGTTGACGCGGTTGACTAA
Organism: Rhizomys pruinosus; assembly: GCA_009823505.1. NCBI lineage: Eukaryota > Metazoa > Chordata > Mammalia > Rodentia > Spalacidae > Rhizomys > Rhizomys pruinosus. The sequence continues at coordinate 2,193,547 of VZQC01011991.1, forward strand.
AGTCTTGACTTCTGACTGCAGTCTCTGTGTGAGCTTGGTCAAATCCCTAAGCCTCTCTGAATTTCATTCAGTGACTTAAAAATATGGATGATTATAGGATCTGTTACCTGTTGTGAGGATTACTGGGATAAGCCATGAAAGAGTTTATCACAATGCCTGACATTTATTAGCAGTATGAGCTGTTAAATATTCTTAACATGCCATATGCACATACATAGTTATGAAAAGAAGGCACTAGAAGCTTTGATGGGTTTTGCTTTTTGAATTTGATTGCTAATTTGAAAAATCCTGAGTTCTGAATAATGTAGACTGTGTGGCTTACATTCTTGTTACCCCATATATTTTCTGCAAGAGGACCACACAGCAGAGTTTGAGGTACTCCTTGGTAGATTGGCTTTTGTTGCTTTGATTTTCAGATTGAAAGTATTGAAAGTTTGAGGTCTTTCTTTTTTTTTTTCTTTAACTTTCGTGTGTATGTGCATGCTCCTTCCTGAGTTTTTTGCAGCACATATATGCAGTGCCTGCAGAGGTCAGAAGAGGGACTCATATCCTCTAGATTCAACAGGCAGTTGTGAGTACCATGCTGATGCTGGGAACTGAACCTGGATCCCCTGCAAGAGCATTAGGTCTCTCTTTTTTTTTTTTCTTTTGGAGACAGGGTCTCCCTGTAGCCCCAGCTGTCCTGGAACTCACTATGTAGACCAGGCTGGCCTTGAACTCATAGAGATCCAATTGTCTCTTCCTCCCCAGTGCTAGGATTAAAGGCATGTGCCACCATACCTGGCTTAAAGGCTTTTCTTAGCCACCATGTGGGTGCTGGGAATTTAACTCTGGTCCTCTGCAAGACCAGTCTGTGCTCTTAACCACTGAGCCATCTCTCCGGCCCCCATTCATAGTACTTGTGTGTGTGTGTGTGTGTGTGTGTGTGTGTGTGTGTGTGTGTGTGTATGAGTGTACTGTCTGCATGTAGGTTAGTGAACCTGTGTCATGCAATGCCAAGGAGGTCAGAAGAGGGCATCAGATTTCCCTGGAACTGGAGTTAAAGATGGTTCTTAGCTGCCATGTGGGTGCTGGAAACTGAACCTGGGTCCTCTGCAAGAGCAGTCGGTGCTCTTAACTGCTGAGCCATCTCTCCAGCCCCTCATAGTACTTTTTTAAATAAGCAGAAACATTTCACAAGTGGTGTTCTGTAGCTCTATGGCTAGTCCTTGTGTATATTTGTGAATGATTTAATTCTAAATAATCATTTTGGGTTGAATATCCATTATCCAAAATGCTTGGGACCAAAAGTGTTTTGGGTTTCCTATCTTCCATCTTTCAAATACTTGCATGAGTACAGTGAGTTCTCTTGGGGATGAATCTCAAGTCTAAACGTGAAGTTCATTTATGTTTATGTTTCATACACATTTTATATCCATAGCCTGAAGGTAATTGTACAGCGTTTCTTGTTTTGTTTTTTTTTTCTTTTGTTAGTGTGCCTATGTTTTGACTGGGACTTGTCACATGATGCCAGGTATGAATTTTTTCACTTGTGGTATCATGTCTGCTTTCAAAGTTTGTGTTTTAGACCTGTTCAAATTTCAGATATCCCACCTGTGATAAAACTAAGAATGAGCCGGGCGTGTGGTGGTGCATGCCTTAATCCCAGGCAGTGGCAGGGGGATCTCTGTGAGTTCAAGGCCAGCTAGGACTAAAGGGAGACCCTGTCTCAAAAAAAAAAAAAAAAAAAAAAGAACGAGCTGGTGTGGGTGGCACAACGCCTTTAATCCTGCACTTGGGAGGCAGAGCAGGTAGGCAGATCTGAGTTCAAGGCAGCCTGGGTCCTTCACAGCAAAGTTCCAGGTCATGTTGGCACAGAGAGACCCCTGTCTCGAAAATAGTAAATCATTGTGATCTCATTTTCATGATGAGCTTTCTAGCCACAGTTAATACGGTTTGGAGAACATGTTTCTGAAATGCTTTAGATATGTAGGCAAAAGGGTCCAAATCCCTGTCTTCCTGCTGGGTGCTGGTGAGGCGTCCTGCCTGCCGGCCTCCCACTGAGCAGTGCTTCTTCTCTCCCTCCCCTTCCCCTTCCCCTCCCTCCTTCCCTTCCCCCTCTTCCCCCCTTCCCCTCCCCTATCCCCTTCTTCCCTTCTTCCCCTTTTTTTTTTTTTTTCTTTTTCCCCTTCCCCTTCCCTCCCTTCTTCCCCTTCCCCTTTCCCTTCTTCCCCTTCCTTTCCCCTTCCCCTTCCCCTATTCCCCTTCTTTCCTCGCCTTCCGGCCTATTCTCATTCCCTTAATCTAATTTTTGTTCCCATTCGACTCCCCCTTCTTCCCCTTCCCCTTCTTCCCCTTCCCCTTCCCCTTCCCCTTCCCCTTCCTCTCTGCGGTACCCCTGCCTCTGGCCCCACACACATGTACACAGTGTACCCTTTGCTGTTCTGCCATTTTCCTCCCTGAGTTCCCAGATTAAAGAGAGTAGTTGGTCTTCATTTCCAAGGTTTAGATAGGGCCTCCTATAGCCCAGGCTGGCCCTGAACTATGTAGTCAAGGATGACCTTGAACTGGTCTTCTGTTTCTACTTCTCAAGTGGGGGATTGATTGTAGACATACACTTTCCCATCACACCTGGATTTTGAGTCAATCAGTCAGTTAATCAAACTATCAATCATCTATCTGACAAATCCTGCCTTAAGTTCATTTGTAAAAACAGGATGCCAGCGTTCTGTAAATAGTGTAGGAGATGGTTGGGTTGCATTAGTCACCTGTTTTCACAGTGGCAAATAGAGGCCTTTATATGGAAGAGTCTGAGCTAGAGCTGAAGCCTCAACCATGGTTCGGGCCTTGGCTTTGGGTCGGCAGAACCAGCAGCCTTTGACCATGTAGCCACAAGTCCGCTTCCCAAGCCTGGGGTGGCTTTGAAGGCAAGTCCACTGACCATGTAGCCACAAGTCTGCTTCCCAAGCTTGGGGTGGCTTTGAAGGCAAGTCCACTGGGCTTGCCTTTGGGACGCTTCAGCAACTCAGGGTGACCCCAGGGTTTTACAAGGGCTGTGACAGGCTCAGCTGTGTGCTCACGACCTTCATATTGTTGGCCTGCATCATTTTCAGTCCCTTTTGTTGTGCATCTTGGCAAAACTCATGTTTTAGGGTCGAATCCCCTACCTAAAGAGATTCTTTGTGACCAGGGTTTCTGGCGCCATTTCTGTGCCATTTGGGGCCTGGTATGTGTGATACGCTTTTTGGTCTTGTCACATGCTTGCAAGTCCGAGGCTTCCAGAACTCCTGGAACTGACTTAAATTTTTATTTTTATTTGCAGTGTTGGGGATTGAACCTAGGGCCTTGAGCATGCTAGAAGATGTGTTCTAACACTGAGCTACATCTCCAGTGTTTGGTGGTGGTGGTGGTTGTTGTTGTGGTGGTGGTGGTGGTTGTTGTTGTGGTGGTGGTGGTGGTGGTGGTGGTGGTGGTGGTGGTTTGGCTATTTTGAGACAGGGTCTGACTGGACTTAGCCTGGCTTAGAATTTGTAAACCTCTTGCCTTGGGCTTCTGGATGTAAGGCACAGGTCACCTTGCCTGGCTCCCGAGTGCTTTTTATTTAAAATTTGAAACATGGTCTTACTCTGTCACCCAGACTAGTCTGGAACTCAGTATATAGCCCAGGTTGGCCTCACACTCAGCAGTCCTCCTCCTTTAACCTCACCAGTGTTGGGAGTCTCTTAAGTGTGAGCCTTGAACTTGAACCCTTCTGCCTCAGCTTCCAGGGAACTGGAACTATAGGTGTGCTCCACTTGTTCTGATTTTAAAAAGTTAGAAACTATGTAGAACGTGTGTCATCTGTTATCATGTGCATTTTTCTTAGGCTTCAGATTTAAGGACATGTAGTTTGGTTTATCCATTCATTTATAATTAAGCAGAAGAAAAAAACCAGGAAAGTTAATAGCAGTGAGTAGCCGCTCCACACTTTCCAGGTTGCTGGAGGGTCACTGTCATGGTGCTACCTGACTAACTGCTGCCATAAACCTAACATGAGAAAATGGATCTGAATATATTTTAGACAGATAAGTTGCTACTCAGATGTTTAGTGGTTTCTAAAGTCATTTTTTATTGATTTTTGACAACCTAAATAATTAATACTCTGTATGCACAAAGCTGCAAAATGCTATTTATCCTAATCAGAAATTCAGAAAAAAGAGCTGGAGATACAGCTCAGGGGTAGAGCAGTTGTCTGGTATCCATGAGGCCCCCAGTTTAGTGCACAAAGCCCAGCACCACACATACACACAAGCCTGAAGCAAATAATGTACTTTAGCCAATTAAGTTAGAAATATTGCAGTATAAATGATGGTTTTATTTTATTTTATTTTAATCCTTAATTTTATTTTTTTATGAGTATTGCTTTATGTGTGTAAGTGTACCCGTGTCATGCAGTGCCCATGGAGGTCAAAAGAGGGTGTCAGATCCCGTGGAACTGGAGTTACTGGTGGTTGTTAGCTGCAATGTGGGTGTAGGGAATTGAACCCCTGCTCCTCTGCAAGAGTACCCAATGCTCTTAATGGCTGAGCCATCTTTTTTTTTTTTGAGACTGTCTCCTGTAGCTCCAGCCAGTCTGGAACTCACTATGTAGACCAAGGCTGGCCTTGAACTCACAGAGATCCACCTTGCCTCTGCTCTGTGAGAGCTGGGATTAAAGGCATGCACCACCATGCCTGGCTATGATTTGCTACTTTTAACTATTACTAAGTTGCCACATTCACAGTAAAACTCCTGATTTATTCTGGTATCAGTTGTCTACATTTCAGCTTCGGACAGGGAGACTAATACTGCTTAATTTTTTTCTCACCTTCTAAAATTATGGCATGTTATGATTAAACACAATCATCTTAAAAAAGACAAAAACTGGGCTTGGTGGAGTACACGTTTAACCCCAGCACCGCAGAGGCAGTCAGCAGGATCTCTGTGAGTTTAAGGCCAGCCTGTTCTATATAGCAAGTCCCATGAAAGAGAAAGAGAGAGAGAGAGAGAGAGAGAGAGAGAGAGAGAGAGAGAGAACACTTTAAGGTTGGTATTACAGCTTAGTAGGAGAATCAGGGTTCTCCCTCCCCCCACTGTTTAGTGCTTGCACATTTGGCCTTAATGTATGATAGCTTTCTTTTACTTAGAGGTTTTGGCCTATAGAAAAATTTTTTTACAGGAATATGTGTTTATATCTTCTTTTTTATGTAATTATGTTTTTCATGTATGGTACTAAGGTTTGTGATATTACTTTAAGATTGTCTAGTTTCATTAGAAAAGTGAATTGTTTTTCATCCTCAAACATGGAAAGCAAAAAGCAAATATAATAAAGGTGATGAGGGCAGGAAAGCCCTGGCAGTAACCAGGTTACAGGTCTCGGAGCAGTTCTTAGTGGTTGCGGGGGCAGGGCACATGGGAGCCAGCACTCAGGTGCTGTTGCATGGCACACGCTGTTACACACCTGTTGACTAGGCCAGGGACTTTTTTACGGGCCTGTTGAACTAGAGAACTGGATGATCTATGTTAGTCTCAGATGCCACTTGGAGCAAGCCGTGGTAAACAGGCAAATGCGTGAAAGCATAATGAAGTAGCATTTCAGTGAGACACTTTGGTTGAGAAAGTATCAACCAGGCAAAGGGGGGAAAAGTTCTCCAGGCAGAAGGAGCACATGTGTGAAGTTGGAAAAGCTGGTTGCCTGTCAGAAAACAGATAATTGGCGGTGAGGGTGGAATGTGCAGGAGGCCTGGCTAGGTGGAGGAGGCAGCTGTGGCTGGTGACTGCCAGACCTGGAATCTGTACCACATTTCTGAGTGCAGTGGGAAGCCACTAGAGGATCTTGGGCAGGATCACAGAGGCTGCAGTGTGGAGATGGGCAGTGTGGAGACGGGCAGGATCACAGAGGCTGCAGTGTGGAGATGGGCAGGATCACAGAGGCTGCAGTGTGGAGACAGGCAGGATCACAGAGGCTGCAATGTGGAGATGGGCAGTGTGGAGACGGGCAGGATCACAGAGGCTGCAGTGTGGAGACCGGCAGGATCACAGAGGCAGCAGTGTGGAGATGGGCAGTGTGGAGATGGGCAAGATCACAGAGGCTGCAGTGTGGAGATGGGCAGGATCACAGAGGCTGCAGTGTGGAGTTAGTCTCATAGTTAGTTACAGAATGAGCAGCTCATCCAGACAAGTGAGATGCCAAGTAGAGTTTGACCCTTGAGTCTGGAATCCAGGGTAGAGTTTGGGACTAAATGTAGAGGTTTGGGAATTTTTTGTGTGCAGGCGATAAAGTCTGTGCAATGAATATTTCTTGGGAAAAAAGTATAAAAACAAATTACAGCTCATGATCGAGTCTTAAGGAGTTTTCACATCTTTGAGATTGTTCAAAGATAGATTGCCACAGACAAGAGAAATTCAGTGGAGTGTGGTGGCCCAGCATATGGGATGTGAGGCACGGAGGATTGCCCAGCTGCAGAGGAAGAACCTGTCTGCAGTGCACCTGTCAAGTGTGAACTCAGCAAATGTTTCAAGAAGTGAACAGTGCCATGTGTCAGTGAGGAGTTGGCAGCAGGAAGGTTTTTTGTGCTGACTGGCAGGTGCCACGGTGAGGGAGAGGCCAGACTGGAAGTCCCTGAGAGGAAAGAGAGGTGAGGAAGTGAAGAAGATTCACTTGAAGTCAAACTGACTGTTCTCATTTCCCTTTGCAGTACTTTCAACCACCTGGCAAGTTGTGGGTTTTTTCCAATCTTTTTAAAGTTCAGGAGGACATTGTTATGTTTGCTTTAACTGATATATTTGAATTGCACTCATGAATGAAGTAAAGTGTCAGTGAATTAGTCTAGATAAGGGCTGGGAATAAGCTTAGTTGATAGAGTACTTACTTAGCATGTACAAAGTCCCAGGTGTATCACACTTGTAGTCCTGGCACTAGGGAGGTGGAGGCAGGAGGATTAGAAGTTCAAGTTCATCCTCAGCTACATAGCAAGTTTAAGACCAGCCTGGAATAGATGAGAGACAACAGCAGCAGCAGCAGCAGTTGTTATTATTATGTTATTACAATACTAACTAAATTCTAGAGTTTTTTTTTTCTTTTGCACAGCTATCTCTTTGTATCTTCAGGGGCCTGGTACCCCTGGGATACCAGAATCTAGACCCTTGGAGATAACCTGCACACAGCATTCCATATCTTTCAAATTACCTCTAGATTACTAATAATGCCTGGTTCAGTGTAACTGCTATGTGAACAGCTACTGTACTTATTTCTGGAATGATGACAAAAGATTATTCAATGTAGCAATAATTCTTACCTAGCTATGTAGCCTAGGCTGGCTGGGAATTACAGTCCTGCATTTGCCACCAAGCTCCAGACCAACTTGCTTCCTGATTCTTTCAACCTGTGGACGGTTGAATCCCTGGATGTGGAAGCTGAGAACAGAGACTTTGCTTGACTGTTTTATGTGAGCATTTCCTATTTAGTGAGGGCAATAAACGAATATTACTTATCATTAACCTTCATATTTTATTCTTCATCTTGTACACATTGAATGCCTGCCATTGTATGTTCTGGGCCGGGACTAGACTAGAATGCAAGAGAATTGCCTGTTTGCCTTAATGGCAGCCCTCAGTCCTAGTGGAGAGCAGATAAGGGAACAAGTGGTGGCAGGTGACATGGCTGATGCTGTTATTTACTGCACTGTTCACAGCTGATTATTAGCCCAGAGAGGACCTAAGGGAGCAAGCAGCTAGTTGTTCACTCCACTCTGTACATACAACCTTGCTCCACAGAGAGCAAGGACACCCAGTGGGTAAAAGGGCACAGCTAGTTCTGGTCCTGGAGGCCAGATTCAAACTCAAGGCTGCAGGACTCCACAGCCTGAGTCTGGCACTCAATTCCAGGTTATCTTGCTTCTCAGGCTAACAGAATTAACCGGAGCATGACTTGAGGACAGGAGTGGATATGCCCGGATGAAACGTGAGCTAATTTCCATATTCAGCAGTATTTGGGATATTTTCGCTTGCATTGCTTTGCTGTCTGACATGATTTGAGGAAGAGCGGAATAGACTGGGTGGAGCTTTTCTGCTGGCAAGAGAGTTTGGAGTAACGGGCTGAACATTAAATGGGAATAGAGCCATCGAGCCATCCGGATCTTCTCGCCTGCTTCTCTTCCCCTACTAATTTGTTAATTATTGTGCAGTGTTTGGGAGTTTTGTAGTATATTGTCTGAGCACCAAACTTTCCATGATGTAGTCATGGGGGTTTGGGATATCATGAAGAATTCCTCCAGAGCTCCATGATCAGCTACAAGGAATTGTAGCTGAGAAGGGAATGTTGGAAAACTGTATTCCTTCCCTGTTTTTTTTCTTTTCTTTTCTTTTCTTCTCCATCTCTCCTCTTCCTGTTTTGTCTTTTTTTTTTTTTTTTTTTTTTTTTTTGTCTTTTTTTTCTTGCTCTTCTTGAGAAGGGTCTTCCTGTAGCCCCAGCTTCCTGAAATTCACTTGTTAGACCAGGCTGGCCTGGAATGACTAGACAGTCTGCCCTCTGCCTCCCACGTGCTAGATTAAAGGCGTGTGCCACACGCCGGCTTTGTTTTTCTTTTTTAATTGAGGTGGTTTCTTTGGCAACTAAAGCGACCGATATAACATCTGACCGAGAACGATCGGATATTATTCGAGAGCCACAGTTATGGAAATTAGATACGGGGATAAAAAGGAAGACGTCGAGGAGATCCGCACGTTCTGGGTGTGTGATTGTGTACACCGCTTGGCTCTTTAAACGTGTGTTTAGGGAGAGCAGAGAGTAACGAAGAGACAGGGGACGAGAGCCAGGAGACCTAGTGGTTAAGAGCGCCGACCCGCTCTTGCAGAGGGTTCGATCCCCAGCACCCACATGGCAGCTGAGAACCGTCTGTAACTCCAATTCCAGGAGAACTCCAGTTCCAGGGGAATCCGAGACCCTCTTCTGACCTCCGCAGCATTGCACAACACGGGTGCACAGACCTACATGCAGACAGTACATTCATACACATAAAAAAATAAATAAAATTTTAAAAAAAAGTGTGTTTAACTTTGAAGCATGTTTCAAGGCCAAGAACTCTAACCTTTATTGTATTATATGTGTATATTGTGTGAAAACTCAGGAGAATTGTTGGGTTGTTTTGAGGGAATGATAAAATTTAAGACACATGTGTTTGCTGGGGGAAAAAAAAAATCATCCAGTGATCCACAGTACTACCATCCAAGGCATCTTTGTTGACATTTTGGTTATTTCCCTCCGGTATTTGAATACAAATTGGAAGCTGAGATAAACTCCTCTGTACAGCCTGGTATCCTGCTCTGGATAATGTTACAGCATTCCCATTTCCGGGAGGTGATTTTCTTGAAGGACCAGCAAGTGAATCATTAAAAATAGATGTTAATTTTTTACTTAACTGGGAAGTTCTTGCGAATAGAAGGTATTGTTGCTAAATGGTATCATGTGAGATAAATCTTACCATGTTACTATCCTAGTGGTCAGAATTATATTTTGTGTCAGAGCTAGCCCATCTCTACAGTGTGGAACTCCTTTCTGTGGAACTCCTTATGTCAGAGCTAGCCCATCTCTACAGTTTGGAACTCCTTCCTGTGGAACTCCTTCCCATGTTATGTGTTTTACTTTCATGAGACGCTAACGAAATTAAATGTATTTCTAGGATGTGTATGCATTTATAAACACTTAGGAGACTTGGTGGAAACTTGTCTATTCCTCTAGGAAAACAAAAAGTTGTTTTACTAAAACAAACTTTTTATTATATACTTTGTGTTGTTTGGAAGTTGGTAGGATGATGGGAATACTCATAGAAAGGTTAAATCATTATGATTATTAGCCACAATTATTTTGGTGATAAATCTAACAGAAACTTGACTTGAACAAATCTTTATTGCCTGAGAGTAGTGGTGAGTAAAAATGGAGTTGCAGAGTAAAGTTGCTACCAGGCTTTGCACAAATCTCTCTCTTATTGTTGTTCACTGTTTTTTTGTTTTTGTTTTTATCTTTTTTGAGACAGGGTTTCCCTGTAGTCCCAGCCGGCCTGGAAGTCACTATGTAGAGCAAGCTGGCCTTGAACTCACAGAGATCTACCTCCTGAGTGGTGGGATTAAAGGTGTACACCACCACACCCTGTAGGGAATTTTTACTTAGGCTATTTCTTAGATTGATTTGGGAAGATTTAATTTGAAAAAACAATTTTCAAGTACTGAGAGTTTATGTACTCTTGACTAATTTTGGCTCTTAAAAGTCTTAACTGATGACATGAAAAATTCTAGTAAGAAATTTGAAACTGTATTAACTCAGTGTAGTTGGTCTTGATATATTTACAGAACAAAGGAAAATCCCTCTGTTTCTTTTGCTATCAGTAAACATTCTTTTGCTCTTTGTCAAACAACAACAATATATATATATATATATATATATATATGGTACTTTACATATATAAAGTGTTATTGATAAAGATGACAGCATTGACCTTACTGAAAATGTGCAGCGACTATCATGTCAAATGCTTTTTTCCCCCAAGAAAAGTGAAATAATAAAGACTTTTTAAAAATCTCAAAGATAAGGACCAATAGAAGAAGTTCTTAGTGAAAACCTGGCAGATGGGGCACGAATGAGAGCAGCGAACTTGTCCCTGGAAGACCAGAGCCCGAGGTCTGTGTGCTCTCCCTGTGTGCAGCCAGCCCCTGCTGTGCAGCCAGCCCCTGCTGTGAGCTCACATGCTGCTTTATCATACTTTGGTTTGAAATAAAATCAAGGTGAAGGGCTTAGACATGAAACCCATTGTAGAGCTAGTTTCATTTAGAATGTTTGAAATAGATCACTTTAATTTTTAAAAATTTTACAATTATTTTCTAAAGCTATAAAAAAAACTCCTAAAGTATAATTAGATCTGGTGATATACATATATTGTCTTTAAGGAATTAATGTTACATAATTGTGTGGATGGGACAAATATCTTGGCATGCTTCATATTTTCATGTGGAGATATAATGGAGAAGACTAGGTGGGGGAGGAAACTGAGTCTTCATAAGAAGTAGAAATAGACCTGGCCCGGAGAGATGGCTCAGGGGGTAAGTGCTCAGTAAGCAAACATAAAGACCTGAGTTTGGATCCCTAGCACCCATATGCTGGGGGAGAGGGGCACAGAGACCCTTGGATCCCAGGAACCCATCTGTTAGTCTGTCTAGTAAGAGTGTCGAGCTCCAGTCTCTCCAGGGAGCAACTGTCCCCCACATAAAGCAAAGAACAGTAGAAGAAGACACCTTGCCCATGTTTCTGTCTTCACTTAGGTTTGGCATTTGATTTTTGGTGAGAAAGTCATGGTAACACATGCTTGTTAGAAGGCTTATAGTACAGAATGTTATCCTAAAGATGACTTGTTTAGATGAGGCTTCAAGATGTTTCAGTACTGAAAATACTGATACAAATATGAATCATTAATAAAAGTGTACTTCTGGTCTCTCAAAAGCAAGTTAATAAATTTCCTATTGAGTAGAATTCCCCAAAGTATATGCTTAATGAGCTCTGCCTAATTAACATTCAAAACATTGTGACCCGGATTCCTTTGGAAATTGAAGGCATATTTTAGGTATAAAAAGCCCCTTATGCTAATAAAGGTAACTTACCATTGTGATCAGTTTAATGCATGAATATAGAATTCTAGTTATCTCCCTCCTTTCCTTTGTTTTGGGGGGGGTCTTTTTGAGACAGGGTCTCCCTTTAGTCCCAGCTGGCCTGGAGCTTCCTATGTAGACCAGACTGGCCTTGAACTCACAGAGATCCGCCTGCCTCTGCCTCACAAGTGCTGGGATTAAAGGCGTGTGCTCCCATGCCTAGCTCTTTTTTTTTAAAGATAGGATTTCACTATTTAGCTCCAGACAGCCTAGAATGCTGTGTAGACCAGGCTGGCCTCAAACTCACAGAGATCCTGCCTGTCTTTGCCTCCCCAGTGCTAGGGTTAAAGGCATGCACCACCAAGCCCAGCTTTATGTATTTATTTTTTTAGGATGCCATCTTGCTTTGTTGCCCAGGCTGTGGTCTCATTCTGTAGCCTAGGCAAGCCTTGAATATAGGATCTTCCTTCCTCACTTCCTCAGCCTTTCAAGAACCTGGAATTATAGGTCAGCACAGTGAATATTAATAATTGATTGATTGATTGGCTACTGTGCTATTGATTTAACCTCGGATCTCATAGGCGCTAGACAAGCATTTGACCTTGACCACAGAACACTGGGCCCAGCTGCCTTGATCCCCCACCCCCTTAAGGAATGTTCTGCTCTTTGCAACACTTAGCTAGTTGATGGTTCTTTATGTAGGAAAACTGGATATTAACATTGAGCTCAGGATTATACATATATTTAGGTTTCAGAATTTCTGCAGTATATTGGTAGTACAGGATTTTCCTTTTGAATTTTAGTATTTCCTAAATGATTTTATTTTTAAGCAGAAGACTGTTTTAGATGATAGAAGTAACATCTAGAAGAGTTAAGTACATAAAAATGGGGTTCTTTTTTATTCTTTTCTATTTTTTTAAAATGAGCTTTTTTTCATTTAGAGACCTACTTAATTTACTTGCAATTAAGTTTTTCACATTTGATAAGATTATGCAATGGTGATTCTTATTAGTAGAAAACATTTCCCCCTCAGTGCTGGGACTCAAACCCAGCACTATGGGTTTACTAGGTAAGCACTTTTCCACTGAGCTAACCTTTCCTGTACAAACTTGAACAGCCAGTTTCTGTTATACAGCCAGTTTCCGTTATAGTTTTCTGACTCTGACCATAATCTGTGAAGTAATCCAGTGAAGCGAAGTAGACATATGTATAATACCTAGGACCTAAGATTCTCACTCTCAGCATTTGATATTATGTCATATTTCCCAGTAGTAGCATTTAGAATACATATGCTGCCTGTGGCAGGAAGTCTTTCAAATTCCCCGTGATCTCTGGCTCTTCATAATCTCCCACAGATAGAGTCCTAGGGTAGGCCCACCCTGCCTGGTTATTGATTAGGATTTAGGTCTGCTAGAACTGTAGAACTGAAATCTTCTGAATCTACTTAAAAGCAACCCCAAAGATTCATCATCTTAGCCTCCCGTTTGAAGGCCAGCCATGCAAGATGGCTCAGTAGGAAAAGGCTGCCAGTCCTGAGCTGGAAGGGGGGGAGGATTGAGTCCCTTCCTGACTTTCTTATGAATCCTATGGCATGCATATGCCCACATGCTCCCTGTCCCACAAATAAATAGATTGTAATTTTAAAATTCTATTTGAATATTCTCTTGAAGAGCAGCATGCTTTATCACTTCTGGGACACCTTTTTGATTGATGATAGCATTTAATGATTACTCACACAGAGCAGTATCTTTGCATTTTATCTTAAGTTCATCTCTTGACTTTAAGGGACAAAGGGTGGCAGTATTTATATTTGTATTAGCAAATATAATTTGATAATAGAGTTATTTCAAAAGCTATCCTACTCCATAGGTTATACTTTTAATGACTGACATTTGTAAAAATACAGGATAGAAATAGGATGTCAAAGGGGAAATTACAATACAAAGAATTCAGCAGATGTTTCTGTAGCTATTAGTAAGTACAAGATAGTCCTATTCTGGAATATAGAGAGCAAAAGTTCTTTTAAGTCTGGATTTTTGCATACAGAATCATATATGCAAATAAGGTGCTATGAGAGGCATTAACCCCTCAGTGCAAAGGACAGGATATGGTTCCTGAGTGACAGGAACTATACAGGCAGCTAGAGAAAATGTTATATAACAGGGAGAATACTAGACTAAATCAGTATACCTTAAATTTATGTTTCTTTAAGAGCTCATTGTTATTGAAAAAGCAAGCATTTCAGTTCTAGCCACTAAAATAGTTTTCTTTCATATTTCTGCCACTAAAATAGCCTTGGCTAAGCTGTATATTGTCTCTGCCCTTCAGGAGTTTCATCCGTAAAGTGGAAAGCAAGATTAGCTGTTCCATAGACTCTTCAACTCAAAATGTGTGTGTTTCTCCCTATGAAGAGGGAGCAAGTCCTCAGGCCAGGGGAGGAGTTACCAGGTAGAAGAAGCTGGAATGCACACAGCTCTTGCAGGAAGCCCAGGGACAGGGCTTCTGATTGGAATGCAGGCCTTTTTTTTTTTAAAAAAAACAAGGTCTTGAAACTTATGGCCTGGTACTTTCAATAGGCCAGGCTGTCCTGGAACTAATGGCATTTCTCATTCATAAGCCCCAAGTGCTTGGATTTATAGGCATACGCCAGTACTCTGGCTTTGGAGCTCATTATAAGAACAAAGTAGAAGATAATGGTGTCATTTTGGGGACTGGCTTGAAATTCAAACAGGAATTGATGTCTTAATAACTTAGTGGTTATCGTGGGGGCTGTTATCTTCCTCCCATTTAGGTAATTCTTGGTAAAAGGGCTTTTGGTTGTTTTGGATTTTGTTTTTTTCTTTTTGAGACACAGATTTGATTGGTGGTAGTTCTGGTGGTAGTTCCAGCCGGCCAGCTGGCTTTAAGTCCACAAATCCTATGGGCCACGAGAGCTGGCTTAGTAGATTTTGACCAAGCAGCAAAGGAGGTTGGATCCTTGACCTCCTGTGTTCCCAGTTCTCTCTAGATTTTCAGTGAGATGAACTTCACAATACTAAAGCTGCTTCTAACTCTACTCTTCGGCTCTCCCTCTCTCTTCCTCCCTTCTTCCCTTCTTCCCTTCCTTCTGAAACATGCTCTTACTATGTAGCCCTGTTTGGCCTGGAACTTACAGATCTACCTTCCCAGTGCTGAAGTGTGTGCTGCCATTCATAGCACACCCTTCTTCCTGTTTTAAAATTCAAGTATTATTTCTCTAAAGAGAAGGAAATGAGCACTTGGCTATTCTTTTAGAGGACTGTAGAATTTGGTGCCCAGCACCCATGTTGAACAGCTCAAAACTTGATCTAACTGCAGCTGCAGGGGGTCTGGTGCCCCGATGCCCGCTCCACCCGCTGCTGGAGCACAGACACAGAAATGAAAGGGTGGTGGTGGTGGTGGTGGTTGGGTTTTTTTGTGTGTGTGTTTGTTTGTTTGTTTTTGTCTTTTTATCATTTTGAGACAGGGTCTCTCTGTATGTAGCCCCAGCTGACCTTGAACTCCTGCCTCTGCCTCCTGAGTATTGTGATTAAAAGTATGTGCCACCATGCCTGGCTGATGAAAAGGGTTCTGGTTTTTTTTGTTTTGTTTTGTTCTGTTTTTTGTTTTTAAGGAAACTGTCACCTTATTTATTGAAAAAGCAAGAATTTCAATTCTTGCCACTAAAATAATTTTTATTTCATTTTCTGGCACTAAAATTGCCTTGGCTAAGCTGTATATTGTCCATATAAGCCATGAGATTCTAGAGGTGTGAAGACGTTAAGACTGGAAAATGTTGGGGGGGGGGCTGCAGATGGAAGAAAAGTACAGAGCGGTCCAGAAGAGAAGGTGGGAGCGAGAGAAGCTTTTGCCCTTTATCTTTTTCTTTCCTTTTCAGTCATCTAAAAGTGTCTATTAGAGGAGCAAAATAATTTTCTAAGACTAAGGTTTCAAGTTCCTTAGGGTTCTGTTGCTGAAATATGATCAGCAATTCTTAAAACTTTTCTAATTTATGCTTTTTAACAGCTTCGTGTTATGTCTGGAATAGCTGATTGATTGATTGATTGATTGATTGATTGATTGTGTGTGTGTGTGTGTGTGTGTCTGTGCATGTGCACTAGGTGTCCACTGAGGTAAGAAGAGGGTGTTGGATCCCCTGAAGCTGGAGTTACAGTTGTGAGGTGCTTGTCATTGGTACAAACTTGGGTTTTCTGAAGGAGCAGCAAGCACTCTTCAGCCCTTATCAGGCTTCTTTTGGTGGGGGAAGGTCTTTTTGAGACAGGGTCTTCCTGTAGCCCCAGCTGTTCTAGAACTTGCTCGGTAGACCAGGCTGGCCTTGAACTCACAAAGATCCACCTGCTCTTCCTCTCGAGTGCTGGGATTAAAGGCATGCGCCAGGGGCTGGAGAGATAGCCTAGCCGCTCTTACAGAGGACCCGGGTTCGATCCCCAGCACCCACATGGCGGCCGGGAACCGTCTGAAACTCCAATTCCAGGAGAACTCCAGTTCCAGGGGAATCCGACACCCTCTTCTGACCTCCGCGGCATTGCATGACACGGGTGCACAAACCTACATGCAGACAGAACATTCATACACATACAGAAATAAATAAAATTAAAAAACAAAACAAATAAAGGCGTGCGCCACCATGCCAGGCAACTTTTCAGGCTTTTAAAAAGCTAGTTCCGTATGATCAGTCACAAAAGATTAAATTAATTTTAAATTGTATGTCTGGGCAGAATCACTTTGCAGCTTGATAAAATTTTGAATTGATAGAGATTTGTGGTAGACCCAGGAACCTGTATTCTCTTTTTTTTTTTTTTTTTTTTTTTTTGTTTTACTAGTTATTTTTATGTGTATGAATCTACTATCATGCATGCAAGTTGTGTACCCATGTTGTCAATGCCACAGAGGTCAGAAGAGGGCTGGTTCCCCTGGAACTGAAGTTAAAGACGGTTCTCAGCCGCCATGTGGGTGCTGGGGATCGAACCCGGGTCCTCTGCAAGAGCAGTCGGCGCTCTTAACCGCTAGGCCATCTCTCCAGCCCGGAACCTGTATTCTTTAACAGGCACAAAAGACAGTTGTAATCAATTACCAGTAATAACTCTTTATCTCAGCCAGGCATGGTGGCAAGAGCTGTAGTCCCTGCTGCTTTAGAGGCTGTGAGGCAGGAGGATCAGTTGTGTTCGGGCATTGGCCAGCCTGGCAACCTGGGAGTCATCTCAGAAACAAAAATAAAACAAGCATAGAAACATTCGTCTAGAACACCAGTCAGAAAATGCCTTAAAGGGCCAGATAATATGTTTTTTATTTCTTATACAGAGAGAGATGATGAAGGGCATAAGGACTTAGACTACAGGAGAGGAGACAAATTTCCACTGAGATTTTAGCGGTGCAGTTCAGAATGCAGTAAATTTATTCTAGCTTTTTTTTTTTTTTTTTTTTTTTTTTTTATCTTTGTCTTTTCAAGACAGGGTTTCCCTGTAGCCCCAGCTGTCCTGGAACTCACTCTGTAGACCAGGCTGGCCTTGAACTCACAAAGATCCGCCTGCCTCTGCCTCCCAAGTGCTAGGATTAAAGGCGTGTGCCACCATGCCCGGCTCTATGTCTAGCTTTTAAAGGTCTTTTCTGATAAGAAGAACTGGATTCTTTGGGGGAAAATTTTTTTGCCTGCACACATTCATTGCTTCATGTTCCGAATGTATCTCCAGAATCAGTTGCAAGTATTTGTTCATAATGAAGGTCCGTAATAAGATTTTACATATGGATCTTCGAAAATGTCTTTGGGGTGGGGGTGGAGCTCAGTGGTAGACTCAGCTGCAAAACATGGGTTGATGAGAGATAATACCACATGTGCATGCCTTTTGCTGAGCATAGTTGGTCCTTGGAAGAGCTCTCTTAGGTTCTTATTGTTTGCTTCTTAGCCTGCCATCATGACATTAACCACTTCTAGTGGGAAATTGAGAGAAGCTCCAAATTTGCTCAGTTAAATGGATTTTGAAATAGGGGGATTTCCTTTGCACGTGTATTAGGATCTGAAATATGCTACAGGAATTGTAGTTTGCGTTTGGAACTGTCTATCCACTGCAGTGTGTGGGAGTGGAGTTCTTCTTTTTGAACAGTAAAGAAAGTGTGTAAAAACAGTTTGATATTGCTGAGATTTGGTTACAATGCTAGTTGTTGACCCGAATTTTACCAGAGCACAAGCTTCACCCAAAAAAGGCTGTTTTGCCTTATAATTTTGGGTTGAATTCCTTCAGAAATAGAATCTACTCTTCCCCAAAGCTAATTTCAAAAACCAGTGTTCAACAACAGTGGTTAAGGGTAATTCTTTAGAAAAAGAAAATCAGGTTCATCTCTTTGCTCAAAAATTTAAGGAAAACCTTGCTACTCTTGAGCCATGGAACTATAAGGGCAGGTCAGTATTCATTTTCATTCTCCCTTTCTCCTTCCTTCCTTCCTTCCTTCCTTCCTTCCTTCCTTCCTTCCTTCCTTCCTTCCTTCCTTCCTTCCCTTTTCTTTTTTCTTTCCTCTCCTCTCCTCTCCTCTCCTCTCCTCTCCTCTCCT
>VZQC01011991.1:2214243-2256783 GCA_009823505.1 Rhizomys pruinosus
GGCGTGGTGGCGCACGCCTTTAATCCTAGCACTTGGGAGGCAGAGGCAGGCGGATCTTTGTGAGTTCAAGGCCAGCCTGGTCTACAGAGTGAGTTCCAGGACAGCTGGGGCTACAGGGAGACCCTGTCTCGAAAAGACCAAAAAAATAATAATAATAACAATAATAAAAAAAAACCTATATCTGTGCCGTGTGTGTGGTGGCTCACACCTTTAATCTCAGCACTTGGGAGGCAGAGGCAGGTGGATCTCTGTGAGTTCAAGGCCTACATAGTGACAGCTGGGGCTACAAGGAAACCCTGTCTCAAAAAAGACAAAACCAAACTGTATTTGATTCTCATTTCTGTAGACTTTAGAAATTACACATCCTTCTGGCATGGATCAATTCGGTTTCACAGTTAAAAGTGCTACGTTTTAAAGATGCATGTGTGTGTGCGTGTGTGACATGTGTGGATGTCTCTGGAGGATTAGATATTTGAGAGCTGGAGTTAAAGGCTGTGAACCACTTGATATGGGATCCAGACTGGTCTTCTGGAAGAGTGGCAAATGTTCTTACCAGTCGAGCCAGGCCTCCAGCCCTAAAAGCTCTACTTTTTACCTTTAGATTAAGTAGAGGTGTCCTTTCCCGACTGACAGCTTCCAGTAATTTCTTTTTGTATATTGGACTATCCAGCTTAGTTTCCATAGTCTTCAAAAAGCAGCTTACTCTAAACTTGTCCTTCAGATAGTTCAGGTGGGTATGTGAGAGCATGAAACTATACCTGTCACTTGTACAGTAGGTGGTAAAAGAGGTGCTGTCCTTTATAACTATTTGATAGAAATTATGTTCTCAGGGCTGGAGAGACGGCTCAGTGGTTAAGAGCACTGACTGCTCTTGCAGAGGACCTGGGTTCGAGTCCCAGCGCCCACAGGGCAGCTAAGAACTGTCTTTAACTCCAGTTCCAGGGGAATCCGATGCCCTCTTCTGACCTCCATGGCATTGCACAACACGGGTGCACCAACCTACATGCAGACAGAACACTCATACACATAAAAAATAATAAATAGGGGCTGGAGAGATGGCTCAGCAGGTAAGAGCGCTGACTGCTCTTACAGAGGACCCAGGTTCAATCCCCAGCACCCACATGGCCGCTGAGAGCCATCTTTAACTCCAGTTCCAGACGCCCTCTTCTGACCTCCGTGGCATTGCACGACATGGGTGCACCAACCTACATGCAGACAGTACACTCATACACATAAAAAAATAATAATAATAAATAAAAATATTTTAAAAAGGAAATTATGGGGGCTGGAGAGATGGCCTAGCGGTTAAGAGCACTGACTGCTCTTGCAGAGGACCCGGGTTCTATCCCCAGCACCCACATGGCGGCTGAGAACCGTCTGTAACTCCAATTCCAGGAGAACTCCAGTTCCAGGGGAATCAGACGCCCTCTTCTCACCTCCGCGGCATTGCACGACATGGGTGCACAGACCTGCATGCAGACAGTACATATGTACACATAGAAAATAAATAAATTTTAAAAAAAATTAAAAAAAAAGGAAATTATGTTCTTAGCTTTTGTATTAACTTTAAAATATTTTATTATTTTTAGCCGGGCGTGGTGGCGCATGCCTTTAATCCTAGCACTTGGGAGGAAGAGGCAGGTGGATCTTTGTGAGTTCAGGGCCAGCTGGGGCTACAGGGAGATCCTGTCTCGAAAAGAAAAAAATTTATTATTTTTATGTGTATGAGTGTATTGCCTGCATGTATGTAAGTACATCCATGTACAATGTCTGTGGTGGTCAGAAGAGAGCATCAAATTCCCCTGGAACTGGACTTATGGACATTGTTAACCACCATGTGGGTGTTGACAATCAAACTCATATCTTCTGCAAGGGCAGCCAGTGCTCTTAACTGCTGAGCTATCTCTCCAGCCTCTTGCGTTACTTTAAACTTAAGGCTCCTGACCTATTTTCTCTCTACAAGCAAAGAAAATATGTTTATAGCAAATGATTCTTGGGAATGAAAGACAGCATTCCCAGCTTAGATACAGCTTGGTAAAAGTGACATGAAATACAGCTTGTAGGGCCTCAGAGTTTGAAAACTCAAAAGGTAACTGAAACTCACCAGTGTTCATCAACTTTTGCCAATAGGAAATGGCCTAGAACCAGATCTGCTGGCCTCAGTGCCCCTGTTCAGATGGAGCCTAAAGGTCCATAAGCCAGAGGACCAGCAGAGGACTTGAGAGTGCCACGCCCCTCAGCACATAGCACGCATGCCCACAAAATCTAGAAAAGGTGCTCTAGTGTTTAAAAACAGAAGAAAGAAGTAACAGGGAATATCCTAAAATTTAAGTCTGAACTAGGAAATGAATTTTTATTTGAATTTGATTTAAAATGTCCTTCATTAATAGAAAATGGAAGGGAAAAGTTAACAGTTTCACATTATGACCAAAAATGTGTTAAACAAAAATGTGTTAAAGCTTTTGTATTTCTTGTGTGATACATGAAATCCTGTGCTTTTGTGTTAGCAGAGACCAAGCCATATAACTTGAATAATGAGACAAAAGTGAAATTCAGGTTAATAACACATGGTATATAATGAAAGGAGAATTTAACTTTATTTATTATTATTATTTTTTTTTTTTTCTGTATGTGTACGAATGTACTGTCTGCATGTAGGTCTGTGCACCCGTGTCGTGCAATGCCGCGGAGTTCAGAAGAGGGTCTCGGATTCCCCTGGAACTGGAGTTCTCCTGGAATTGGAGTTACAGACAGTTCTCAGCCACCATGTGGGTGCTGGGGATCGAACCCGGGTCCTCTGCAAGAGCGGTCGGCGCTCTTAACCGCTAGGCCATCCCTCCAGCCCCCTATTTATTTTTTTTATTGGTCTTTTTGAGACAGGGTCTCCCTTTAGCCCCAGCTGGCCTGGAACTCACTCTGTAGACCAGGCTGGCCTTGAACTCACAGAGATCCACCTGCCTTTGCATTCTGAGTGCAAGTGCTGGAATTAAAAACATGCGCCACCATGCCTGGTGAGAATTTAAATCAGTGCTACAAACTGAAATTAGTACTTTGTGCAGAACTTGATTATCCATTTAACTACTGCATTTTCCTTTATTTTATTTTATTCCTTTGTTAATTTTATTGTTGGAGAAGGTTAGAGACTTGGCTGAATCACTCAATGTTAGAGAAGGAGCTTGCGGGCTGGAGAGATAGCCTAGCGGTTGGGAGCACCGACTGCTCTTGCAGAGGACCCGGGTTCGATCCCTAGCACCCACATGGCAGCTAAGAACCATCTGTAACTCCAATTCCAGGAGAACTCCAGTTCCAGGGGAATCCGAGACCCTCTTCTGACCTCTGCGGCATTGCACGACACGGGTGCACAAACCTACATGCAGACAGTACATTCATACACATGCAAAAATTAAAAAAAAAAAAGTGAAGGAACTTGCGTTCCCTTCTCCTTTACACCAGCAATAGAAAACTAGAAGACATGAGCATGTTTAAGAAGAGTTAGTTGCAGTAACCTCCTCCTGGCAGTTTATTCTGCATTTACGACACACTCTTGAAGGAGAGAGGCTGCCAGATGCCAGGCGCCTCGCACTGAAGAACAAACAAAAGGAACCTTCCAGAGAAGCTCTTGGACCTCCAGCACGGAGATGGCATGACGTTTTCCATGTCTTGCATGCTTAAATTGCAGATAATATTTTTTATTTTTTGGTCTTTTTGAGACAGGGTCGCCCTGTAGCCCCAGCTGACCTGAGCTGGCCTGGAACTTGCTATATATAGACCAGGCTGGCCTTGAACTCACAGAGATCCAACTGCCTCTGCCTTATGTTTTGTTTTTTAATTTGAGATAGTAGTTTTTGTCACCTTCCATAAATCTTAAAAGCTGCTGATGAAAAATTCTCAAACTCAGGAGGTGTTAATACGAAGGTGCCAGTAAACCTGAACTTCAAATAGTAGTTTTTGGGCTCCCTTTTTTCTTTTAAAGACAGGGTCTCCCTGTAAACCCCACCCCACAAGCTGGCCTGGAACTCACTATTTCTTCCAGGCTGGCCTCCATCTCATAGACATCCTCCTGCCTCTGCCTTCTGAGTGCTGGGATTAAAGGCATGCACCACCATGCCCAGACTGTGTTCCTCTTGAGTGCTGAGAAAGACAGGTGCCATCGTGGAACCCAGAACCCTCAGCCTCCTCACCATGTTGACAAGATGCTCATGAAGTCTTGAGTGGACTGTACAGGAGGCTCCAGGCCAGTCTGGGCTACATGGCAAGATGCTCATAAAGTCTTGAGTAGACCATACAGGAGGCTCTAGGCCAGTCTGGGCTACATGGCAAGACCTTGTCAAAGGCAAAAAACAAAACAAACAAACAAACAAAAACGAAAGGGAGGGAAGGAACGAAGGAAAATCCAAAACTGCTTAGTGCAGAAAAGTGCTCGTCCTTTTCTAGCACGTGTGTGGGCACACACAGGCACACACAGTCATACACTGTAACAGTGTATGTTCATGTTAATTTGTTTCAGGGCAGCTTAATTGGTGGGAACTTAATAATTGAACTTTTATCTATATCCTCTTGGTAATTTAGTGAAAATTTACATGAAAAACTTTTGTTTTCCTGGTGGCGCTGGGGCTTGAATTCTGCACGTTGACTTGAACAGTATGAGCCCTTAACTACTGAGCCATCTTTCCAGCCCAGACAATGGAGTTTTTGAGGCTAGACTGTCCTAAAAAAAACCAAAACAACTTCAAATCCATTCCTAAGGGAATGTAGTATAAATTGACATTTCAGTGAAAATAACTTTTGCAAAAAATATTTTTCAAAGTATTTATAGTGTCAGGAGAAGAAAAATGGGGTGGTGGGTTTTTCTTTTTTTCCTTTTTATCTTTTTTTTTTTTTTCCTCTCCTTGCCTCCTTTCCCTCTGAGTCAGGGTCTCGCTGGAGCCCAAACTTGCTTGGAACTCATGACCATTACTCCTTGGCCTCTCTAGTGCTAGGGTTAAAGGAATGATTTACTGTGCTCAGCTCTGATTTTGTTTTGAAAAAAGAATATAGTTGTTCATAATTTCGCAGTTACTTTGCTCACATTTCAAGTTGTCAGTGTGCTGTGTGCCATTCAGATTCCTTTCAAATCCTCAAGTGCTCTTTCATGCTTTTTTTGGGGGGGGTCTTTTCGAGACAGGGTCTCCCTGTAGCCCCAGCTGTCCTGGAACTCACTCTGTAGACCAGGCTGGCCTTGAACTCACAAAGCTCCGCCTGCCTCTGCCTCCCGAGTGCTAGGATTAAAGGCGTGCGCCACCACGCCTGGCTATCTCTCAGCTATTTTAGTCAAGATGTACTATAGAATGAAGGTACTTTCATGTCAGAGAGGTACTGCCGTGCATGCTCAGCTTACTGTCTAATGACCACATTTTCACCACACAGAGTAACTGGACCTTAAGGACCCTGGAATAATACAGGGCAGGTTTTGCTGCTAGATGAACACTGTGCCAAGGTTACAAAAACAAAGACAAACCTTGAAGGTCAGGGTTGTACTCTTTCTCTTTGTAATCTACTACTTTAATTTAGCATTTAAGATACAAATATTTCATACGACAGTGATGCAAAAATGATTAGGGTAACAATACTTTATTATGTCCAAAGTTATGAAATTACTTTCTTAATTTGTGGAAAAACACATTTCACATTTTATTATTTTAAGTAGTACTGAATGAATGACATTTATTTGTTTATATTTTTTGCTTTTTTGGTGGTTGGGATGTTTCTGAACTAGGGTCTCCTATTTCCCAGCTGACATCACATTGACTCCATGACTGAGATGGACTTGAACTCCTGATCCTCCGGTATGGGCTCCCACTCCCTGCTTAAATGTCCTTGTGTTTATGCTAAGAACATTCCTGAGGACAGAGGAGAGGCCATTACAAGTTTTATGGGGCATGGCATTCCTAACTTTCTAAGATGTTTGCTTGAATTGGTAAGGTCACTAGGATGGGTGTACCCTCTCAAACAATGGGGTGGGCGTCAGTCTTTCCTTGTAAAGGGGAGGAAGGGTTGCTGCTTCAGATAATGTGCTTGTGTTAATGTCATCTTGACTTTCATTATCTTACCTCAGCAAGATAAATAATATAAATACATTTTTATATAGTTGAGCTTTGATTGAGATAGGACTCTCACAGCCCAGGCTAACCTTGAACTCACTAGTTAACTGAAGATGACCTTGAGCTCCTGACCCTGCTATATAGGCTGTGCCACCAAGCCACTTTTTTTATCACTATCTTGAGTCAGTGTTAGGATAAACCCAGAGTTTCACTTGTGGAGGTAGAAGGAACCAGGAGAGATTAGCAGGTGTCTCTGAAAAATGTTTAACTCTGCAGATATAATCCAAAAGACACAGGAAGCTGTGCACTTGCAGCTGTTTATCAAAACTGTCAGGCAGTGGCTCAGGAGGCTGAAGGAGACTACAAGAGTTCAAGGCCAGTCCTAGTAAGTAGTGAAATGCCACCTCAGGGGAAGAAGTAAGAAAGAAAAAAAGTTAAAACTACTTATTAAAAATAAATGACTCAACTGGGCATGGTGGTGCACGCCTTTAATCCTAGCACTTTGGAGGCAGAGGCAGGCGGATCTTTGTGAGTTCAAGGCCAGCCTGGTCTATAGAGTGAGGTCCAGGACAGCTTTGGGCTACAGGGAGACCCTGTCTCAAAAAGACAAAAAAAAAGACTCAGAGTTGGAGAGATGACTCAGCACTTGTTGCTCAATTATGGGGAGCAGTGTTCAGATTTTAGCACCTATGGAACAAGCCAGGTGTCCTGTGCATGTTGCCTGTGATCCCAGCTCCAAGGGGGACAAAGGAAGGTTACTGAGGTTTGCTGGCTTCCAGCCTAGCCTGGAAAACTTGAGCCTTAAGTTCAGGGAAACACCCTGCCTCACAAAGGTAGAGGTGAGTGATAGAAGATGAAGCCCTACCTTCTTCTGACCTCTGCACATGTACATAGGTGTAAATACCTACACACACGTGTGCATACAGTCACACAGACACATTTTTCCATTCATTGTGTGTGTGCACACCATGTGTTAGGTGTGCTTGGCTCCTGCTGGTCAGCGGCCAGGGCCACTCCATTCCCTTTACTCTGAGGTGGCTAAAGTGTCAGATTTCGCAATGACTAGGTCCTTGAAGATGAAAGTTACTGGGGCTGGCATTTAGAGGCGGAGGGGCACCTGAAAGTTATGACAGTTACAACAACTTGTCCTATGTTTATGCTCAGTTCCCCATTGAAGTCCAGTTCAAACATGGAAATCTTAAAACTGAGAGGTGCCTTCAGGTGGGTTTGGTCTTGAAGCACATAATTCAAGCACTTCAGCTGTTCCACCTGCCATGGCATTTAGTTACTTTACCATGTGTTTTCTGAGAGGAGTGTAAAGGGATTGATTCTAAACCTAGAAACAGGTACAGCACTGGTCGGTCGCTCCAGGATGGATGCTACCCAGTTCGAAAAGGGGAAACTAAAACAGTAGGCAAATGCTTTTAATTTACAGAGCCTGTGTTTGGTGGAGGTTGGAGAACAACTTTGGAGAGTCAGTTTTCTCCTTCTATGTGGGTTCCAAGAATCAAACTCAAGTCTCCAGGCTTGAGCGCAAGTCTTTACCCACTGAGCCATCTTGCTGGCCTAGTACTTAAAAAAAAAAAAAAAAAAGAGGAGGGGAAGAAGTGAAGTGTAGTTGTAGCTGTCTTTAATTCCAGAGAGAGAGAGGAAATATGGGGGGAGGAAGAAGAAGCAAAGTGTAGTTGTAGCTGCCTTTAATTCCAGTGCTCAGAAGGCAGAGGCAGGCAGATCTCTGTGAGTTCTTGGCTAGCCTGATCTACATAGCAAGTTAAAGGCCAACCAGGGTTACATAGTGAGACCTTATTTCAAAAATACAAAAAAGAAGTGACTCAACCCAAACATGGTGGCTCATACCTATAATACCAGCAACTGCTTGGGTAGTTGAGGCAGGAGTCAGTTTGAAGTTATCCTGGGCTACAGAGTGAGACCCAGTGTAGAAATCCCATGGGGGGGAGCTACTTGTTGCTTAATTATGGGGACCAGAGTACAGATTCTAGCACCTATGTAACAAGCCAGGTGTCCTGTGCATGCTGCCTGTGATCTCAGCTCCAAGGGGCCAACATTAAATTGATGGTCCTATTTAATTTTTTCATGTATACATAAATTTTTACAGCCATTACATTTTTTGTATGTGTTTGAGACAGGCAGAGTCTCATGTAGCACAAGTAGGCCACAAACTGACTTAATGGAGGATGATTTTGAATTTCTAATCACCTAGGAGTACAGGATTGTAGGCATGAGCCACCACACTAGTTTATGCAGTATCGGAAATTGCCCAGGGGCTCGTAACATGCCAGGCAAGCACTCTACCAACTGTGCATTCTCAGCCCATAAGAATTCAGATGTGGGGCTGGAGAGATGGCTCAGAGGTTAAGAGCACTGGCTGCTCTTGCAGAGGACCTCGGTTCAATTCCCAGCACCCACATGGCAGCTAAAAACTGTCCATAACTCCAGTTCCAGGGGATCCAACACCCTCTTCTGACCTCTGTGGGCATTGCATGACATGGGGACACTTACATATATGCAAGCAAGACATTCATACACAAAAAATAAAATTAATAAAATATTTTTTAAGATTCAGATGTATTTATAGGTACCTAAGTGGAAAAAATCAGGGTACAAAATTTTTATTTAAACTATGATGAATTCACAAAATTTATCAGTAATATTTTCTGTTGTTAACTGTAGTTATCTCTAGGTGATGGCATTAATGGCTATTGCTTGGTTCCTTCTGAAATACTTTAATTGTATTGGGGTGTGCAAACAACCTATAATGGAGAATGATTTCACTAAAATGAAGTGCTCATTTCACTCATGACTTGGATCTTAAATAAAGCATGCGTGTTTGATTAATTTATTACTCCAGAACACACTGAGATGTTTTCTTTCCATTTCTGAAAAGTCATCTTTAGATGTTGCAAACTCTGTACCAACAACATTCCAGATTGGGGGGGGGGTAGGGGAAGCAATGTGCATCACTGCTGCTTGTGATCCTGAGGAAATGTCACTCCCATCCAGGTCTTCACACACTCACATTCCTCTTTCCTGTTACACACACATTAGGGCACAGTTTTCACAGTGTGATTCCTGGATGGCTGGGGATACTAAAAACCCTTCCTAGGGCGTCCGAGTCAGAGAGTCGATCGTAACACCAGGTGTGACTTAGAGTTTTACAGTGTTGACACTTGTACTAGTTGTACCGAATGGCAGTGGGTGAAAACAGTCCAGAGGACCATGTGGCCAGGGCCTTAGCTAGAGAGTGTGTTTGCCTCCATCGGTACTGATTGTGTTCCTCACCGTCATGCTTTTCTGGTCACAAACACACACACACACACACACACACGCACACACACACACACACACCATGACTAGTTTCACTTAAGACTGCCCCAGATTGAAGAGAAGAACAGTTGTGTTAGATCTTCACTTGGTCATCTTTCTGATGAGTATGAGCTGAGACAGAAGCTGGACAGTTGTTGCAAGGAGAAACTGAAGAGTGGCCGCCACATTATGAGCTGCACCAGCCGCATTTTTCCTGACAAGCCAGTTTATCTAAAAGATATGACTAGCTTTCAGACTTGACCATTTGGGAAGCCTTAAAGAAAATAAATGGCCGGGCGTGGTGGCGCACGCCTTTAATCCTAGCACTTGGGAGGCAGAGGCAGGCGGATCTTTGCGAGTTCAAGGCCAGCCTGGTCTACAGAGTGAGTTCCAGGACAGCTGGGGCTACAGGGAGACCCTGTCTCAAAAAGACCAAAAAAAAAAAAAAGAAAATAAATGAAGCTGGAGAGATGGCCCAGTGGTTAAGAGCACTGGCCGCTCTTGCAGAGAGGCTCCAGGTACAGTTCCCAGCACCCAGATGGCAGGCGGCTAACAACTGTCCTTAACTCAGTTCTGGAGGATCTGACACTCTCTTAACAGCCTCCAAGAGGCATTGCGTGAATGCGGTGCACTCAAATGTGTGCAGGCAAAACACTCATACACAAAATAAAAAAAAGCTTAAAATATTAATTAAAAAACAAAAATAGGGCATGGTGGCGCACGCCTTTAAACCTAGCACTCGAAAGGCAGAGGCAGGCAGATCTCTGTGACTTCAAGGCCAGCCTGGTCTACAGAGCGAGCTCCAGGCCATCTGGGACTAAAGGGAGACCCTGTCTCAAAATGACCAAAAATAATTAAATAAAAATAAATAAAATTAGTTTTTGTTCATTCATAAAAGCTTTCAATTGAGAATTAGAATATAGGAAAAACTGTATCTGTTTGCCATACCAAGCTTAGCAGCTTCCCCACAGACTTGTGATAAGATGAGGGTGTTATTGACAAATACAGTTTTTAGAATGCCATATGCTAAAATATGCCAACATTTGGAAGATCTGCGTAACTTAGTGATCTCCTATGTTCCATGTAACCAGTGTCTGGTGTTACACAATTGTGGGGCAGGCAAAGACTCATTCAAAATTCAGAAAACATCAGTGAGCTTTAATGTAACAATATGAAAAATTCATTGGTAGGTTTTCCATTTCCAGTGGGGAATCTATCCTAACCTTTAAGAAACTAGTACTTAACACATTTTGGTGTAGTAAGAAGAATCTTTGCAATTACCTGAAAACATTAGTAAAATACTTATTCTTTTGCAATTACTTTTTTTTTTTTTTTTTGTCTTTTTGAGACAGGGTCTCCCTGTAGCCCCACCTGTCCTGGAACTCACTCTGTAGACCAGGCTGGCCTTGAACTCACAGAGATCAGCCTGGCCTATGCCCTCCTGAGTGTGGGATTAAAGATGTGTGCAACCATTGTCCGGCCTATGACTTTTTTTTTTTTTTTTTGTAATGCTAGCAGTTTTTTCATTTCTTTCACTCAGACTAACATAACAGTGCAGGTCAAATACAGATGTAGTTGAGTCTGTCCTTAGTCATGCCAAAAATGCGTTGGCCTATATGGGTTTACTATCGCCTATTCATTGATGTATTGCAGAACTGGGAACTGAACACAGGGCCTTGTGCATGCTAGAGCTTCCCACTGAGCTGTACCTTTAGCCTATTATTAGTACTTTAAAAACTAGGGTTAAAAGTTTCTTTGTTTTGTGTTTATTTTAATTTTTGTCTGCAAATTGCTGCCTTGAGGTGTGTGACTTGGAATGTAGCATTAGCTGAAACGCTTGGCCTCACCCCAGACCCTACTATATGAGAACCTGTAGCAAGACCTCCCGTTTCTAAGCTTTCACAACTCTTTATTTTCTCTTGTTTTTAGGGTGAATCTGTAAAATATTTCCTGGATAACTTGGATAAACTCGGAGTACCGGTAAGTTTTAGAACAATGTTTATGTTTCTTGATACATGGAAGCACTAATTAGAATAGTGTTTTTATTTGGGGTCAGTGTGTTAGGAAACTTAGGAAAATTATGTACTCACTTGCTTGCCTTTTCCTTTTTTCCTGTGGTAACTTCATCCTCTTTAAAGATGATAAGACACGAAAAGTACTGAAGTTTTTTTAAAACATGAAAGATTTGTGTTTGAAAATGAGGTTGCACATTAGCTATTTATTTTTCAGTGTTGTTGAGGTTTCTGTAAGCAGAAAAGGAGCCAAGTTGGTTTCTGGACTTTTCAGTAAATGCCATTTTCCAGTTCAGGAGTCCTTTACATTTAGGTTTGTGGGATGGGATCTATTCACAGGCCTCCTGAAGACACTGAGGTAGGAAAAAGAGTCGCCCTTGGAGAGAGAGTCTGTTACCTTTGCAGTGTCCCCCGGAGCCAGCACCTCAGCTGACTGGGACCTGCTCTGGCTTCCTTGTACCCATGGCAGGCAGAGAGTAGCACTGTCTTTCTCTGTATTGGACAAGAGCCCAAGAATTTGTTGGAATTAAGGTTTTTACTGCTTAGGAAATGTTTGGAAACTGTTCCCTTAGAGGTATTTGTTAGTGCTGCTCCATTTGCGTCCTCTTAGAGTTCAGTAATAAATGTTAACAATGCCTTAAGGATTCTTCTGAGATTTTTCTCTTTAGTAGTACTGAAGAAAAGCACACAATTCACCTGTTCTGAGTAGGAAAGTTGCATACTGACACACTTAGACGTAGGGAACTGTGTCTTCTTTCTTTTCCTAGCACGTTCACGTTCACTTTAATGATTTCCTTTTATTTTTCTAAATTAGTCAGCTGGGTGTAGTAGCACACATCTATAATTCTAGCACTCAGCTGAGGCAAGAGGATCACAACTTTTAAGAACAGCCTAGCCTATGTACCAAGACCCCGTGTCAAAAAACAAAGTAACAAGCTTTGAATTGCATTTGTTTGCTTTTTTTTAAATATATTTTTATTATTAAACTTTTTCATACATCATTTCTCAATCCAGTTTAGAGTCATTACCCTTTCCGTGCCCCCTACCCCACCTGAGTTCATGCACTCTGCCATACACGTCTTGCATCTTTTTCTGAGTCTTTCCAGAGTTTTTTTCAAAGCAGAGGCTTACTGTTTTGGGGAGAACTTCACTGTTTCAGTTGGTTTTTTCCCACTTCTTTTGTGGTTGTTCTCTCCAACTTGTAGTGCACATACATAAACATACACATACCACCTGAATTGGAGGATTTTTTTTCTTTTCTTTTTTTTTCTTTTTTAGGCTAAAAGATGTCATGTTTTCTTTAAGGAATTGTTTGAAGGCTCCTCCTTGGCAAGCCCAAACAACCATCAATCCTGACCTTGTGCTCCACACTGGGATCTTTCCTTCCCTTGGCCACCCAAATGAGGTCCAATAAGCACCACGTCCTGTCTTGATCTTCCTGTATTGGCCTCCATGATACAACCTGGGTAGTCCAACAATGGTGGTCTATACTCTGAAGAGGCTGAAACCCCAGTAGCTGCTCAGTCCACAAGCTGGATGTCTCAGCAGTCCCCATCTGGCATTGAAGGTTTGGAAGATTCTTGGAGAGACATGAGTCTTCAGTCCATACTGGAGGGTTAAGAAGCTGTATCTCATGTCTTTGAAGGATGGCAAAAGCAGTGGCAGCCACAGAGTAGATGCACAAAACAGGAAAAACAACAGTGCTCTTTCTCTCTCTCTCTCTCTCTCTCTCTCTTTTCTTTTTGTCTTTTTACTAAGATCTCAAGTACAATTTCTCAGGCCTTGCTGATTATTGATTTCTGGTTATACTTTCCTTTTGGATGTTTGAGGCCACACATTTAGCCCAGATTAACCAAGGCTTTTGTTTTCTCCATGTCAGTTGAGGATCTGGTCCTTAGGGGTCACTCGTTTTTGTTTTTGTTTTTTGTTGTTTGTTTGTTTTTGTTTTTGTTTTGGGGTTGTTTTTTTTGGTTCGAGGGGGGAGTCCCTGGCTTCTTTTGGCTTTTCATTTACCAGTTCCATCCACTCGAGGACAAAGTCAGGTCTTGCTAGACCAGGCTTCCCTTTTTGAAGCATGAGCGGACTTTCCTCTTTATTGTATCTTCTGCCCCCCCTATTTTTGTGATTTGTGTTTTGTTGTCTTTTTGTTTTTTTTTTTTTTTTTTGTCTTTTTTGTTCTTTCGAGACCGGGTTCACAGGACTGCCTG
The DNA here is from genome assembly GCA_009823505.1 of Rhizomys pruinosus. Lineage (NCBI taxonomy): Eukaryota > Metazoa > Chordata > Mammalia > Rodentia > Spalacidae > Rhizomys > Rhizomys pruinosus. The sequence continues at coordinate 2,227,867 of VZQC01011991.1, forward strand.
TCCTGGAAGGTGGACCTGTGTTTGTTAGTGGGCCCTGGGTCCGACATCGTCGTTAAACCTCCCCCTCCCATGAGGCCCCCTCCCCCCCCCCCCCCCCCCCCCCCCCCCCCCCCCCCCCCCCCCCCCCCCTGTATCCCCCAGCGGTAGTGTATAGACCCTCGCGGGAGAGGGGCGTTGGAGACGCAGTCATCCTCGCATGCCCACTGCATGTGCCGCCGGACCAGAAGGCAGAGCGGAGGGATAGACAGCGAAGCTAGATAGAAACACATGCGAACTAAGCAAACGCAAACCTAAAGACCCCCTGGGACCCCGACCGCGACGGCTCGAGAGGAGCGGGGGGAAGAGGATGAGAATGAGAAAGACGTGGTGGACAGAAGGGCGCAGAAACTAGGACAAGGCAGGTAGAGACAGAGTATCAGCCAGTAATTCCACGTAGAAGGAAAGAACCGGGAGCAGGGCGAAAAAGACCGTACCGGAATACAAGACGCGAAGAGATCCACGTAAGAGAGAAACGCGAACAAGCCCAGAAGAAACGATAGTATCGGCTCTTGCGAGCGCAGCAGGGATAAAGCAATCGACCTTAAGCAGACGTATAGATCGACGCGAAGAAGGATGCTTGAATTCTAAAGGAGGCCAGACCTTCTGCCGGAACTGAATGCACTCGACTGTCCATTAACCTGAGCATTGTACCCACACATACACAGATCACAGAAACTATGGGACCCGGCCTTAGCAAACTGAAAGCTGTCCATGGCACTGCCGGAAGTACATCGCGTGACAATGCAAAGCACGCCCAGGAGCGTACCTCTCTGATCCCGACTAGGGCCTAAACACGCGAATCCAGAGAGCCATGGGAACGAAAGGCACAGAAAAGGCGAGACCCGAACAACGCGTACGATAAACTATGCCGTATAAGGCAAAACGAACGCAGGCCAGACCGGACGAAGACGTTGGAAACAATTATAAAAGATACCATAGGTACAGAAGTAGTTAACCGTACTAGATGAGATTGCAACGGAAGACCACGGAAACTAGCAAGACGTAATAACAACCGAAAGAGGCTCGCAGACCGTGCCACGCGAAGAGAAGTCACGCCCGTGGGACGAAAGCAACGGACGGCGGCTGAGTATGTTCCAAACGCGAGTAGGAGCAAATTACGCGAATGTTCTGACCAGAAAGTTAGCTTCCGAATAGGAAATGACAGAGGAAGAGATCAGTCCGAACATTAGTACGACCAACCATAGATCACTCCAGCCGTACAGGACGATAGACATCGAAACCGTGCGGCAGAGTACGAGAGCCTAGAAAAGCCGTGACGAGAAGTGAGGAGTAAAGGACAAGATCAGTTTACACAAGGTCCAAAGGGCAAACGACACATCTATACCGCCGGGAACTTAGGAAAAAATAATAAGAAAGACCGTAGGCGCTAGCCTGTTACCAGGTCGCCGATTTAACACAACTAACTCCACGGCTGTCCACCCATGCCGAGAGAGATACCGCCGAGGCGCGCGGAACATGAGAGACCCGACGCAGAGTAAGTAGACTGAAAGTGGAGAGCTGGGAGTTATAGAGTCGACAATGCAAGAAGGATGGGATGCCAAGACCGAGTCAGAAATCGATGGATGGCGACTAGCTACGCCCATAGCAGGCAGAGAGATAGACAGGGCGCCGAAAAAGAATAGCGTGATCGAGACGAGAGGTGAGGCGACGACGCGAAGTGGTGCTGCGAGCCTAGAAGAGAGTATCTTGGCTGCATAGAAGCCAGACCACCGATACAAGCTGTCCGATGTGAGAACCAGTCGAGAGAGCAAAGGGAAGGGACCAGACAGCGATGACATTCAGTATGTAGGGGCATCCTAGAGCTGGATAAGGAACGTTAACGACCATCGCCTGGTAGCGCAAAGTAATACGCCGAATTCCTATAGTCGCACTGTTCCGCATACCGCCTCCCGCCTTCTAATCCACCAGGTAATTATAGTAACGGCCAGGTTAGTTTTGTCGGCAGGATTGCAAGGGGAGAAGTGCGCCACACTAGTACCTTGGGAAACCGAAGTCGGAGAAAGCATACGACTGATCATCGGACAATTTATATTAAGGCGGAGAGGAGGAAGGAAAATCGCGAAGGTAGTACGCAGAGGAGTAGAGGAGACATCGACGGGGAACCAAGCCCGCTAGCCCCTAAACCGCCACTGGGACCACGACTCATACAGCACAACATGCGCTGATGGGGAACTCGTATAGCAACGTCAGGAGAGGAGACGGCGAGCGACAAGTCGTGGCCGGTGCAAGACCGAAGAGTATTAGCCACATCCCATGCGCACGAGGCGCAGAGAGACGGGCCGCGCGGGAACTACTCGATAGAACGCATAATCCCCTTCACCGAGCACGTCCCACTAGTTTCGCTCGCGAACGACGCGCGTGAAACGACCGATACTCACAGTCCGCACACATGGTGTAGCCACGAGAGCCATCGCCAAGGCCTCCTTGCGTACGTGTAGCACACGTGGAAGTGAATTGAAGCGAGGAGTTAAAGCAAAGAGAAACAGAGTAGAAAAAGAAGGCCGAAAATGAGAGAAAAGGGAAGATCATGAGACAACGAGGCGACGCGAGAAGAGAAGAAGGGGATGGCCGAGAGTCACGAGGCAGAATGGAGCGCAGGATCCCTCCCTTGGCCAAAGTTGGTAGGAGGGAATGAAGTGTATATTTTGATTGGTCGTTGTTTTGATAGTTATGTAAATCTTCGGGATCTTTACTTAGTGGTTTCGTTGGGTAATTGAAAACCACTCGTGGCCTGATATCTATTCTATACGATGACTATTATACTCTTAAACTAAAAATATTGTCATCTGAAAACTATGTTTATTTCCATATCATATTTCCTGAATTGCATTTTTTTTCCATTTTTATTTTATATTACTCTAAAATGATATCATACATACCCACCATCCATATACCAAAAATCACAAGTCTGAAAAAATAAATGGCTAGGTTAATTCTTGTTTGCTTTTATTATTTATTTATTTTTTATTATTATTTATTTATTTATTTATTTATTTATTGGGTCTTTTCAAGACAGGGTCTCCCTGTAGCCCCCGCTTGCTTGGAACTCACTTGTAGACCAGGCTGGCCTTGAACTCACAAAGATCCGCTGCCCTCTGCCTCCCAAAGTGCTAGGATGAAAGTGTGCGCCACCACGCCCGGCTCTTCTTGTTTGCTTTTAAATGAGTATGCTTTACCAACTTTTTTAAAGGCATAAGTATCGGGTGCACAAACCTACATGCAGACAGTACATTCATACACATAGAAAATTAAAAAAATTTTTTTAAATATTTTTTTTAATTTTTAAAATTTTATTTATTTCGGTATGTGTATGAATGTACTGTCTACATGCAGGTGTGTGCACCTGTGTTGTGCAATGCCGCGGAGGTCAGAAGAGGATGTCGGATTCCCTTGGAACTGGAGTTCTCCTAGAATTGGAGTTTCAGACGGTTCTCGGCCGCCATGTGGGTGCTGGGGATCGAACCTGGGTCCTCTGTAAGAGCGGTCGGTGCTCTTAACCACTAGGACATCTCTCCAGCCCTAAAAAAAAATTTCAAAGCATAAGTATCTCAGGGCTGGAGAGATGTCTCAGGGATTAAAGAATACTGGCTGCTCTTCAGAGGACCTAGTCTTGATTCCCAGCACCCACCACATGTGGCAGCTAACAGCTATCCTCAACTCCAGTTCCTAGGGAATCCAGCGCCCTCCTCTGGCCTCCACAGGCATTGGATGACATGGGTGGTCTTACATATATGCAGACAATATACTCATACACATTTTTTTTTTTAAGTATCTGGGGCTGGAGAGATGGCCTAGCGGTTAAGAGCGCCGACTGCTCTTGCAGAGGACCCGGGCTACATCCCCAGCACCCACATGGCGGCTTGAACCGTCTTTAACTCCAGTTCCAGGGGAATCCGACACCCTGTTCTGACCTCCACGGTATTGCATGACACAGGTGCACAGACCTGCATGCAGACAGTACATTCGTACACATACAAAATAAGATTTAAAAAAAAAAAAAGTATCTACCAGAACTTGAGTTCTTTATAATCTCCTGTTTTTAGTACTAATAGTTGGAGTACTAATGTATTTGGAGAACAGCTTTGATGGATAATCTATCTCTTAACCCCTACATGTCTGGGAGGGGCAGGTTGGAGGTTGACAATGAGTGTCTTCCTCGGTTGCTTTTTCACCTGTTTTTTGAGACAAGGGATTGCCCTGTCTGCACCTCGTGGGCTCTGGGATTGCTGGTGCTCTGTTAGACCAGGTTTTCATCATGGATGCGGTGGTCTGAACTCTGGTCTTCCTGCTTATGTTGCTAGCGCTTAACTGACCAAGCCATTTCCCTGGCACTGATTATTTTCTTTAAAGAGTTCTTATCTAAACAGGGCTGATTTGGCCTGCTTTTCTCCATTTATTTTTTTCAAATCTTTTCTAAGCATATGATTCACGTAGATCCTTTTATTTTACTTTATTGTTTATTTTACTTTTTATTTGTTCTTTTTGTCTTTTGAGGCAAGGTCTCTTGTAACTCAGACTGGGGTTCAACTTGTTATGTAATGACCTTGAACTCCTAATCTTCCTCTACCTCCCTGGAGCTGGGATTGCCACACCTGGCATCTTCCTCTCTATTGTCAGGATCAGCCTTTACTTCCTTACTCCTTGTATTAAGGTTAATTTCCTTATGTTTGTCTTTTCCCAGTTTTTTCTGTAAGGACCAGGACTTCCTATGTTGATTGTGAAGAGTTAAGTCCCTGATGCCTAGTGGCAGTGCCTAGCATGAAGTAAATGTTCAACAGATAGCTTGTGAATGAATGAACACCAGCTAGCTTATTGTACATAGTTGCTTACACTTATGTGGAGACTATTATTTCAAGCTCCACCTAGACTGGAAAGGAAGAGAATTCCGTGAAGGAGGAGAGTAAAGCTGGGTGTGCTGCATTTTTATCACCTATTTTATGTGCCCTTTAAACAAGTCACAGAATCACATTTGCTGGTCTCTTCCTGAAGCTATCAGGACTTTGCTGTGTGTTGAGCCCTGAGACATTCTGGGAGCTGAAACAATGTCATGGCCAAGGGCAAGTCTTTGCAACCAGACTGTTGTGTTCCCATCCCAGTTCATGTGTGTTACCATAAGCATTTCTAAACTGTAGGGATTTTTTTTCGTACATAACATGAGCATAGTAAGAGCACTCAGCTCCTAAGGTTATGAGACCTGCCACGAAGTAACCTGGCAGGCATGGTAATGCAGGAAGTGCCCAATGGTTGGTGTCTGCTTGTTGATCCCTACGTTGTTTAAGTAGCTCGGTCTAGTCAGGATGACAGAACTAACGTAAGACAAGTAGAAGATGATTCCATAATCTTGATCATGAAGATATTAGTTCACGGATGGGAGAGGGTTGTCTTGGCTGGAAAAAGTAGAGCCAGCACCTAAGAGGACAGGAACTTGAACTCTACAGAAGAGCACTGGGGGTGTCCGGTTTTAGGAGACACATCTCTGATGAAGCGTACACAATGTTTTCAGCTCTAGTCTGTAAAAAAAAATCTCTAGAAGGTAGGGGCTTAAGTTTTTATCCATTGCCTTTACCTGTGCCGTGGTATATTACAGACAAATAAACAGTGATTTGGTGCTGAATCTTAGTGTAGGACTCCAGATTTGAGGCACTGTGGTGAGGTTGAATAACGCAAAACAGAGCCTGTTGATTACAGAAAACAGGGTGTAAGGAGGGCCCCGAAAGTCAGAGTCTGGGTCTCATGCAGTAAGGAGCCCCATCAATTAGTTCTGGAGTCATGGTGTAGTCTGGTTTGCTGCAGAGTCTTAGTGGCCCAGAAGTTGGGTCCAAGAGATGGGAGGCATTGGGGAGCTCGTAACAATTCAAAGAGGGGATGGCAGGATTTCATCCAGAACAGGTACGGGATAGAGTCATGTGACAGGCAGGGAGACTTAGAGAAGTGAGGATTGTTGGTGGAGCGTGAAGTAGAAGGAAGATACACTAGCTAGAGTTGGAGGACTTGGTTAGGAAGCAAATAAAGCTTGTTTTTCAGTGTCTGATGCTTGTGAATAGTGTTTCAAGTATATATCTACAAACACTGAACTAGAAGCCAGCTTGGGTATTCCTGCTTCCCTTGAGACCCCTCTTGAGCAATAGCAGTGGTGGCAATGTGAGCATCATGGGAGTAACAGCAAACACAGACTGCCAGACTTGGTTCTTCCACGCTTAGCTGCTCTAAATCCTTCCATAGGCCGCCACCTTCCTAATTCCATCTCCACTATACATGTATGAGAATTGAGGTGCAGGGAGGTGAGTTAACTTGCATAACGTTGCACAGGTAGTCAGGCCAGCAGGCTTCAGATTATGCTCCTAACAAGTGTGCTCAGCACCTCATTCTATTTCGATGTGGTTTGTGCTCCTGTGGATTCCAGTTTCCTAACTGGATTCTTAGTCCTAATGACAGCAGTGGAAAACATTCCTCGAAGCTCTGGGTTGGCGTTTCTGAAGCAGATGGTACATACATACACTGCTTAACTGGCACTGTCTTCTGGACTGAGCTTCTGTCCAGAGTCATTTAAAAGTTTGACTTTGGCTGGGCATGGTGGCATACTAATCTCAGCACTCGGGAGGCAGAGGCAAGTGGATCTCTGTGAGTTCAAGGCCAGCCTGGTCTACATAGTGAGTTCCAGGACAGCTGGGGCTACAGGGAGACCCTGTCTCAAAAAGACAACAACAAAAATTTTGACTTTATAATCTCATCAGTGATTACTTTTTTTTTTTTATTTCGGTATGTGTATCAATGTTCTGTCTGCATGCAGGTAGGTTGCAGGAAATGGTTCAAATGAAGAAGAAAGTTAGATGTGGGAATTTTAATTTGAAGTATTTCTGTTAATTATAGTTAAAATTTGGAAATAATTCAGATCCCCACGAGCAGAGAATGCTAATACAGTTTAGGGCAGTGTTAGCAAATGGAACACAAGAGAATGTTATACAAAAATCTGGAGGTGGGCCAAAAGGCCCGTGCGTATGCTGTATAAACAAAGGCTAGAAGAAAACATGGAAAAGCTAACACTTTTATTGAAGTTCTAAACTTGTTCAATGAATGGCTGTGGATTGACAGTTCCTAAAGTATGCCTGATGTTTTAAATTCTTAGTTTTATTGGACAAGCCTATATATACTAGCACTTAGGAGGCAAAGGCAGGTAGAACTCTCATTCAAAGCCAGCCTGAATTACAATAGCCAGACTCTGTCTCAAAACAACAACAAAAAAAACAATAATAAAGTTAACTCTATACACTGCTCTGAGGAGATGGCTACTTGTACTGAGAATTCAGAATCCCCTAACACACTTGGTTAGGGGTGTAAACTGACAGCCTTCCAACCTGCCTTGACTTCTAAGTTGTTTGACCATGATGATGAGTAGTAATCTTTCCCATTCACATGTTGCTACAAAGCTGTGTCAGTTTGTGGAAAAGTACTAGACTGAGAAAGAAGAACCGGTTGCAGCAGATAAGGAAGTATGCCATTGCGGTGTAGCTGGCGACTCTGCAAGCAGCAGCTGCATTTCCTCAAGATCTTAGAGCTTCACTGCTTACAAGGCAGGAAGGCCAGGCAGAGCGAGTGGCACTTGTCTAGAATCCTAACACTTTAGAGGTTAAGGCAGGAGAAACACCACAAGCCTAGGCCATCAAAAAAACAGCAAAGTTCACCTTGAAAAAGCAAAGCAAAGCAAAACAAAACTAGACATAGATACATCTCCCTATAATCTGAGCCTGTAGGAGGCAGAGGCAGGGGGATCATCACAAGTTCAGTGCCAACCGAGTCTAAAGAGTAGTGGCTACATGGTGAGTCTCCATGGTAAACAAAATAGAAAGCTCAGGAAGGGCTAACTTGATCCTTGCAGTGACCCTTGTCCAAAGCAGCTAGGCCAGGTATAATCCCCCTCCTGCCTTGCAGACAGAGGTGTTGATGCTCAAAGTAAGGCTTTGTTTGTTTGTTTGGTTGGTTGGTTGGTTTGTGACCAGGTCTCCATGTAGCCTCAACTGCCTGAAACCAGTTACGTAGACCAGGCCAGCCTTGATCTCACAGAGATCCGCGTGCCTCTGCCTCCTGAGTGCTGTGATTATAGGTGTACACCATCATACACCTGGCTCAGAGTAACTCAATAAATGTTAGAGCTCGAACATGGATGCTTTAACTGTATCCTTGAAGCAAACTTAGTTTAGGGTCCAAGTTCTATGTGGGTGGTTAGTACTAGAGAGAGTGCTTTCCACATGGATAGTAGAGCAGTGGTGACAGCTTGGAGATAGCTCAAGATCATGGGGGCGGGGGTGTGGACAGTGAACGATTTAGAATGAATTGGAGAGCTGAACAGAACCAGGCATAGAAATCGAGCCTCCTGAGTTGCATCAGTTCGGATCCTCCTGTTTTTAAGGGAGGAGTGGGGAACAGCTTGAGACAAGCCTAGGAGTAGGTAGGTATTAGTGGTCAGACTGCAGAAAAGGACTGCTGGTAGCTGAGTGTTTGGTTCAAACAGGAGTAGTGTACCCAGTGTGGAGCCACACACCTGAAATCCCAGCACTTGGAGGCTGAGGAGGAGATCTGGAGTAGGTGACCAGCTTGGGCTACTAGTGAGACTGTCTTTAAAAAAAAAAAAAGTTTAATTAAAAGTCTTTTAATCTGCCTATCATTTACTGGGCCAATTACTTGTCCTTCAGAAATCCCAGTTACTGTCTCTGGATTGCTCGGTGTGACCCCTTTTTCTCTTTTCAGGATTACATTCCCTCACAGCAAGATATTCTGCTTGCCAGAAGACCCACCAAAGGCATCCATGAGTACGACTTTGAAATTAAAAATGTTCCTTTCAAAATGGTTGATGTGGGTGGTCAGAGATCAGAGCGGAAACGATGGTTCGAATGCTTCGACAGTGTGACATCAATACTTTTCCTTGTTTCCTCAAGTGAATTTGACCAGGTGCTCATGGAGGATCGACTGACCAACCGTCTTACAGAATCTCTGAACATTTTTGAAACAATTGTCAATAACCGGGTTTTCAGCAATGTCTCTATAATTCTCTTCTTAAACAAGACAGACTTGCTTGAGGAGAAAGTGCAAATTGTAAGCATCAAAGACTATTTCCTAGAGTTTGAAGGGGATCCACACTGCTTAAGAGACGTCCAAAAATTTCTGGTGGAATGTTTCCGGAACAAGCGCCGGGACCAGCAGCAGAAGCCCTTGTACCACCACTTCACCACTGCAATCAACACGGAGAACATCCGCCTGGTGTTCCGGGATGTCAAGGATACTATTCTCCATGATAACCTCAAGCAGCTCATGCTCCAGTGATGGACAGAGACTTGCTATTTTAATACCTTTTGTGTTTTTTGATTGTTTTCTGTTTGTCTTGTTTTAAATAGCAGTTTACAACAACAATTAGGAAAATCTCAATTCTGTGTTTAGGTCCTTGGAAGTCCTTCCTAGACCTTGTGTGGCCGAAAGCTGCTGAGTAGCAAGCACATTGCCAATATCTGCTAGAATTCAGGCTTTGATCGGCTTCCCATGGCTTCCAGTCAAGTCCAGTTGTGACTTCCTGGGCAGCCTCATACCAGGTATATTTCAGGCTTTGAGTTCTACTTTGACACAGAGTCCTCTTGCAGTGCCAAGTAGAGGCAGAACCCTTAAGTACTTGTAGGGACGTGATTAAGAACATTCAGTTCTCTAAAGCAGGACTGACAGTGCCTTACAGAGCAGTGGCATGCCTCTTAAGGGATCCCTGTTTGAAAGGTCTGTTATAGAAGGTCTGATGTAAGGACAGCAGTCTAGATTACAGAGTGTAATTGCATACACACACAGCAGAAGTTTTGTTTTCAATTCTTTCGTTTCTGAAGGTGATGCTCTTAGTGTTGAAGTTTACAGTAAGGATTTCAGTCTGATGGTATTGCATTCACAAATGGTACCAGGGAGCAAAGGACAAGCAGATGTTCCTTTCATAGAGTGTATTGCTCAAAAGTAACCAGTGAAATACAATTTGCCTTTTCCTATTTAAGTGTCAGTTACTTAATGTGCCATATTGGAAACATTTTGGCCACAGCAACTAGAAAGGGCAAGCACCTTGGTAATAGAGAGAAATATACTTGTTCCTGAATGCTGTCTTGGAACTTTTGGTCCTGTCCCAGTTGGTTTCATGCCTTATTGGAAGAAATCACTGTTGAGTATTCTTTCTTTTGCTCTTCCATCCCAATTTCAACACCTGAACTGTGGCATTTAAGGGATTCTTTTGTTAACCCGAAGCTTGCCAAAGGCAGTATTTTCTGTGAAACTGTTCAAGAAGGCATTCTTTGAGTACCCTGATCAGTCTTTTGTGTCTCTGCAGATACAGTATGCGCACATTTGTTCAGTCATTGTTTATGAGATGCCAGCTTTATTGAGGCATTTTGTGATGTCTTAAGAATATGCCTAAAGATAAGTAATTCTTTTGGTTCAAACTTTAGGAGGATTGTCTTTGCCCCCCCCCCAAAAAAAAACCCCATCTCATACACTCAGTACACTGCCTTCACTGCCTTTTTTGGTCTTTTTGAGACATGGTCCCTGTACTCCCAGCTGGCCTGGAACTCACAATGTAGACCAGGTTGGTCTTGATCTCACAGAAATCCACCTGCCTCTGCCTCCTGAGTGCTGAGATTAAAGGCATGTACCACCATGTCTGGCACATTCTGTTTTCTAAATTAAAACTATACCTATGAAGTAGCTTTGTGATTGGGTATCTTCATTGTAAGCCAGCAGAGTGGCTGGTTTGAAATACTAAAATGCTGCTTCGTGCGGTATTGGTAATGTTCAGACCAACTTGTGGAAATTTGCAAAGCCTGACAACATCCCTGCCTTTCCTCGAAATTGCAGTGAAGGCTGTGATACCTGTGATACCTGTCACTTTATTGTAGAGTGGACCGTTCTCAGGTAATGAACTAGTCCTTGGAAGATTGGTCAACTTTGTGGATCTGCCAGCCTTTCCTGGGCGGTGGGTCTTGGTTCTAGCCGTAGGATGTGGAGCTGGGCCTTGCAGCGTGCTCACAAGGGGCTTGTTCCTGGCATACCTGACTTGTCTTAGCTTGGAAATTTTATTGTCATTGGGTTTGTAAATTCCTTTCTTTTCTTGCCTTGGTGTGATACATGAGCCTAAGACATGTAGTCCAATAACACAGTGCAGGCGTTTTTAGTATATTTCATGCATATTAGTACAATTCTACATCTAGTGCTTTTTGCCCTCCAAATGCATTGTTTAATTCATAGGGTTGGCGTTGACTCAAGAGCGGGTGAACATGTGAACATGTGCACAGTGGCATTTAGTTCATTCCATGGAAACTTACAGATGACTGACGCCAGTGACAGCAGAAGTCAGTTCCCTCTATAAAGAAAATTTAAGTTATGCTGAAGCTCCGGGATAGTCCATACATACTGCCTGACAAAGCAGAAATGACCAGGTCTCTCCATTTTGACTATTACGAAGAAATGATGAAAACATCCGACTAGGTGCAGCATCATTTGTGGCATTTGCAGCTTCCTTCTGAAGCATGTAACATCTCAAAACCAAGATTCTTTTAAAATAAAATCTAGACTATGTTTTGAAGCAGTAAATTACTTTACACAGGCTTGTTTTAGACATTCAAAGGACTGTCATGCTATATTTTTAAACCATTGAAAGGAGTCTTGCACAAGCATTGTGAAAGCCAGGCCCGTTTTTGAGTGGAAATAACACTGTGAGAAGGGAGATGAAATGTAGTCAGTTGACTTGAAAAGGTGCTCCTGACTAACTCACTGTGCTGACTTCCTCCACCTCTGAGCTGTAACTTGGAGTTGAAGCTCTGAGGTGTTCTGGGTTATGGTTGGAGTACAGTGTGCCTGGTGCATTTGACTCTGTTCCTAGTCAGAATGTCTTCCCACACAGCTGAAGAAAGAATCACACAAGTGTCTTGGTTGACTCATTTTTTTAATATTTTACAGAGTTGCCTTATGACTGAAAGAACACCACAAATTTAGACCTTATTTTTTTTTTTAATGGGAAAAGGACTTTGTCACATGTTTATGATCTAATACAAGGCATGCTTCTGCAACTCAGATATTTTTTAATAGCCTGAATTGTTGCTTTCTGCCAAATAAAATTAAATTGAAGTCGCCATTTCAGTTTCACTGTCTAGGAAGGGTACTTGGTAGCCAGGGAGCAGCTGCAGCCAAGCCAGACAATGCAGCTCGAAGAGCCTGGGGCTTGCTCTCTTTAAGGATGCATTGATGGGTACCACGCTGGGATGGTCCCCTGGTAAAGCTCCCCCGCTCAGGGAAATCCTTGTTCAGTTGATGGCAGTGGCAGGTTTAAAGAAGAAATCAAGACCATGTTAGTACCAGAAGTGATGAAACCTGTTGGTTTAGATTCAACAAAAATCATGTACCCTGTAATTCAATCTTAACTTTCATTGTGTTTCCAAATAGTTGTATCTTCTGTTTGATGAACTGTGTTTCTCAGCATTAGTATACATACCAGTTATGCCTTATTTATATGAAGAATAAAATTACCAAGTTACGCTGTTATATCCTGAAACTCAAATCACTGTTTGAAAAACCCTCAAATTGGTGCTTTCATTATTTAATGATACATTTAGGCAAAACCCCAAACAAGCCATTCATTCAAAAGAAGATTCTTGGTTGCCATTTACAGCTAGTTATCTCTGTGTATATGAGGAGAAGCTAAGTGTCAGTGTTAACATGTGTTTCTTGTTTGAATCCACACATCATGCCTGTGAAGCCCAGTCCAACATCTGTAACAAACTCCAAAATAAATCTAGAGAAAGTCACTCTGCTACCTTTCCATTTCTTTTAATTTGAAGAATAAAGTTTTGTGTGTCCTCTTCATTTGGAAATCTGACTTAGGACTGGTTGTATCATCACTTGCTGAAATTTGAGCTTGTTAAATTCCATGAGACATGGGTAATCTGTCTTTGTACTACTTGAATAAAAGGACTTTTTTTTTTAGCCAGACATGGTGGCACACACCTTTAGTCCCAGCACTCGGGAAGCAGAGGCAGGTGTATCTCTTGTGAGTTCAAGGCCAGCCTGGTCTACATAACAAGTTCCAGGACAGCTGGGCCTACAGGAAAACCCTGTCTTAAAAAAAAAACTTTTTTTCCTTTCCATCTTTTTCTCTCTTTTTTTTAATTTTTGAGATAGGGTCTCTCTAGTTTTTCTCTTTTTTTTAAAGAGCTAGGAAACAGGTTGGCTCTTCAATGTAGACAACATGAAGCAGAGATGGCAGACCTGTGGGCATAGCTCCATGTTCCAAGTAAAGCACATGGTATCCGTTTTCTCATGGTATGAGGGTAAGACTTTGCTTACCGCAGAGACTGAAATAGGGCTCAAAACCTGACTATTTGAAGCCAGTTCTTAGCTTTTCAATTGCCATCAAGTAGATGCCAGGCCTTGCCTGGCAGGGGGTTAGAATCACGGCAGCAGTGTTTGTATGCTAGCATTCCTCTGTGTGCAGGAATGCATTCACATCTACTTGCTCGCTCCTTGTCACACTCAGGTCTGACCATCTGGTTTCAAGTGCCAGCGTTTGTGCTGAATGTTGTTTTTTGTGTGTTTCTGAGACGGTTTCCCTGTGTACCCCAGGGAATTGGAGATCCCCTGCCTCAGCCTTGTGAGTATAGAGATTACAAGTGTGTGCCATCATGCCCACTAGGAGATTGGGGTCTTTTGTGGGTTTTTTTTTTAAAGCATAAAGTGATATACCAGTATTTTGTGGGTCAGCCATGCTAATAGTGATGGGAATTTACTGATGAAGTCTGCTGAGATCCACAAGGCCTAAATTTTTGGTGACTGTCAATGATGGCAATAACTGCTTACTTGGTATGTAATTCTGATTTGTATTTACAAATTGCTAAAGTAATGCCTGTTTGATGCAGCAGAACAGAAGGGTGGAAGGAGTTCATGTATTAAGTACCTGCAGTGATGAATCAAACTACGCCATGTGCCCTTTACCTCTTACTTGAAAGCAGATTTGAAAAATGTTCTAGATGGCTTTTCTTTACTCTGAGTGAGAACTCTTTTGGCACAATAGACCTTATCAGATCTGTTCAGTATAACAACCTCACAGATGCCATACCCAACAAAACATGATTTATATTAGCTCCGTATAAAAGTATTTGTGGCTTAGGATTTTTTTTTAACATCTTTTTTATGACCTAGGAACTAAGCACATCTGATATTGTAAAATTTTTTATTATTTTTTTTGGTCAGTGCTTTAGTTCAGTAGTGACAGTAAATTATTTCTATAGGAGGTCTAAAAGTGGAAAGAATGATTTGGTTTTCTAGGATAAGTTGCCATTAAGGCTTTTTACTTTTGTACATATTTTGCAAAATTTGTCTCAATATTTGCTTTGTAAAAATTACTGACATTTAATAAACATTTCTAAATGACTTGACACTGATTATTTTAATGTAGAGTGTGAAGCAGATGATGTGTTTAAAGTTTGGAAGCACACACACACACACACACACATACATAATCTCTACTGAAGGCACAAGAAATAATTTCAGCAGCTCTCCAACTGTTTTACCTCTGTCTAAACTTCTCTTAACTAAAGGTAGAGGTGCGGCCTTCCATGGGAATTCTCAGGCCATGTTCTGAAACCAAAAGAGGACAGGGGAAGCTTTCTTTTCTCCGCTGGACCCCTGGGAAGGTGTCTGGGCCTGAGCCCATCCAACTGCAGCAGGACTGCTCTTAACCCTGTTGCATTTGAATCCATTTATTTATTTATTTATTTATTTATTTATTTAATTTATTTGGGTTTTTTGAGACAGGGTTTCCCAGTAGCTGCAGTTAGCCTGTTCTCCCCATGTAGACCAGGCTTGCTTTGAACTTGCAGTCATCTGCCTGCCTCTGCTTCCCAAGTGCTGGGATTAAAGGCATGTGTCACCATGCCTGGCTGAACCTCTATTTTTAAAAACTAATCACAGGGGCTGGAGAGATAGCCTAGTGGTTAAGAGCACCGACTGCTCTTGCAGAGGACCCAGGTTCGATCCCCAGCACCCACATGGCGGCTAAGAACCGTCTGTAACTCCAATTCCAGGAGAACTCCAGTTCCAGGGGAATCCGAGACCCTCTTCTGACCTCCGAGGCATTGCACGACACAGGTGCACAAACCTACATGCAGACAGTACATTCATACACATACAAAAATAAATTTAGGGCTGGAGAGATAGCCTAGCGGTTAAGAGCACCGACTGCTCTTGCAGAGGACCCAGGTTCGATCCCCAGCACCCACATGGCGGCTAAGAACCGTCTGTAACTCCAATTCCAGGAGAACTCCAGTTCCAGGGGAATCCGAGACCCTCTTCTGACCTCCGCGGCATTGCACGACACAGGTGCACAAACCTACATGCAGACAGTACATTCATACACATACAAAAATTAAAAAAGATTAAAAAATCACATAACTTTTTTCCCCCCTCCAGTAAACCTTATTTTAGAATACAGGGAGGAAAAAAAAATGATCACGGTAGTAAGGGTTCCCAGCACTGCACCCCATAACCATAACTGTTCCCCAGTTAACGTCTGGCATTGGTTTGGTACATTTGTCATCACAAGTGAGCAGATGAGCTGGACCCGCGTCGCACAACTGTAATCTGGGCTCTTGGAGGGCTGAAACAGGACTCACTCGATTCAGAGGCTAGCGTAACGACACAGGAAGTTCAGAGCCAGTCCACAGAGAGACCCTGTCTTACATACAAGGAATTGATACTGATAGCATGGTCATTAACTAACACTCATGTTTGCTTTTCTTTAGCCCCCATCCTCCTCCCCTGCCAAGTGTTCTTCGCTATTCTGGAGTCACTGCAGGATCTCCCATTACATTCACTTGTCAGGCCGCGTCCTTTGGTTGCTCTTGGCTGCTACAGCCTTCACTAGTTCCTCAGCCTTTCTTTTTGTTAACACTGGTAGTTTTGAGGAATACTGGTTGGGGGTTTTGTAGAATGTTCTCTTGAGATTTGTCTGATTCTTTTGGGGTTTTTTGTTTTTTTGTTTTTTTTTTTTGAGACAGGGTCTCACCGTGTAGCTCTGACTGGCCTGGAACTTGCTAAGTAGATGAGGTTGGCCTTGAACTCACAAAGAGATCCACCTGCATCTGCCTCTTGAGTGCTAGGATTAACGATGTGGCTAGAAGTATTGTTTTGTTGTTGCATATTCATTCCTATGAAACTACAAAAAGATGGCCAGCCCAGAAGCCATCAGACAGTAAGAAATAACCATTCTCTGGCTAGGGTAGTGGCTCGGTCAGGAAATTACAAGGACCTGGGTTTGGTTCCCAGGAGCTGGGTATAGCAGAGGGCACCTGTAACTGCAGGGCTGGAGACACCTGGATCCCTGGAGCTCATTGGCCAGCTAGCCTGCCTGAATGGATGAGCATCAGCTTCAGTGAGAGACCTAGCTCAAAAAGGTGGACTGAAGAAAGACATCTGACCTTTGACCTCCACGAGCACACACAAACTGGCATGCAAACGTGGACACGCCCATGTTAGCAAGTGCATATACACAAACCACCAAACCACATACTATGCACTCAGATACCATTCTCGTTAAATCATACGAAGTGTACTTTCTAGTCATCACCTTATCCTTTTATAACTTGAGCTGCCAAATAACTTCCTTTTCTTGAGAGACAGTCTCACTATGTAGCCCAAGCTGGTCTTGACCTTTTGACTCTACTGCTTCCGCCTCTTGAATGTTGGGATTACAAATGTGAGCCTGCACACACCCAGGCTTTATTTGCACGTGTATACATGCATGTATGTCCACAGGCCCAGCATTGATGCCAGGTTACCGTCCTCAATCACTGTGCCTTACTCATTGAGGCCAGTTCTCTCTGCTAGACGCAGAACTCCCTAAGCTAGCCAGATCCACTTCTGGGTGCTGAAATGTCTAAGGGCTGCCATGGGTTCTGGGGGATTCGAAACCCAGTCCTCAGGCTTGCATTGCGGTAGTTTTGCCCAAGAAGCTGCCCCAGCCCTGTGTCTTTGCTCGTCTGGCTGTGCAGGTGCTTTTCTTTCCCAAACAAATTATGGGTTTCCGACACAACTGGGATTGCCAGCCTAGTGTAAGTCTAGTGGGAATGCATAGGTCCTAGGCCAGTTGCCTCCAGCCTCTGGCAAATAAAAGGTCTTCTAGAGCCTCTCCTTTCACATGAAAAAAAAATTAATTTTTAAATTTTTGTCTTACGTGTGTGAATGTTTTACCTTCACATTTGTAAGTGTACCCGTGTCATATAATATGCCAGAATAGGGCACCGGATCCCCTGGAACTGCAGTTACAGGTGGTTGTTAGCCACGATATGGGTGCTAGGAATCAAACCCTGGTCCTCACTGCTTATAACAGCTGAGTCATATCTCCAGTGCTCATTTTTCACAGGAAATTTAACTGTGGCTCATGCAATAAAAGTGAAATTCAGATGTGGACTTTGTATGTAAATATGGGGAAATATATGATTTTGGAGACAAGTCCTTAAAGGCTTTCGTTCTGTAAGAGATCTAAGATCAGGGCTGGAGAGATGGCTCAGCAGTTAAGAGCACTGACTGCTCTTGCAGAAGACCTGGATTCGATTCCTACCACCCTCATGGCAGCTAAGAACCATCTTTTAACTCCAGTTCCAGGGGAATCCAACACCCTCTTCTGACCTCTTTGGGATTGCACTACACGGGTGCACCTACTTACATGCAGAAGGAACACTCATACACATAAAATAACTTAAAAAAAAGATCTAAGATCTTTGGAAATTGAAACTAATTTGAACATTGGAATTCCCCTAAAAACAATTAAAAAACTGAAAAAATAAAGCTTGTGCTGGGAGATGGCTCAGCAGGCAAAGTGCTTGCAGCACAGGTTTAGGGACCTGCACTCGGATCCCTGGAACCCCGGTGCTTCACGGGAGCAGACAAATCCAGGCTAGCCAAAACAGCAAGTTCCAGGTTCAGTGAGAGACCCTGTCCCCCAAAGTAAACTGGAGAGTGGTAGAGGAAGCCAGCTGACAGCTACCTTTGGCCTCCACACACCCCTGACACATAGATGAAAACATTTCTTAGGCTACAGTTGGAACAAGGGAACATTCATTGTGGCAAATAGAAATAGCTAAATCCCAAACTCATGTCTAGAAAAAATATTTGGGCACAGTCAGGGTTCCCTGAGGACACCATGCTGGTGTAAGATGGACCCCGGGGCCTGTTTGATCTCCCACAGTGTGGGCTATTGGGAGGGAAAAGAGGCCTTTTAAGTCTCTGGGGAATTCCCAGAAACCCAAGGTTTGTTTAGAGGTTAAACCAAAGGCTTGTATGGGTGATGTGGGAAATTAGGCAGATGGTCTGAAAACCGATTGATTACCTTGGATAGCATTCTCAAATATATGTTGTCATATTCTTTAAATATTTATTTTTATGTGTATGAGTGTTATGCCTGCATGCATGCAAGTGCAACTGTGTCATGCAGTGTGTGAAGAGAAGAGCGGCGTCGGATCCCTAGAATTGGAGTTATGGGCGGCTGTTAACTGCCATGTGTGTGCTGGGATTCGAACCTGGGTCTTCTGCAAGAACAGCTATGCTGAGCCGTCTCCAGCGCCCTATTGTCATTTTTGGGGGGTCTTTACTTGAGACGGCATCTCCCTGTAGCTCCGGCTACAGGGAGAACTCACTTTGTAGACCAGGCTGGCCTTGAACTCACAGAGATCCACCTGCCTCTGCCTCCCAAGTGCTGGGATTAAAGGCGTGTACCACCACACTTGGCTTCAGTCTGCTTTCTTATACCATACAGAACAACTGGCCTAGGGGGTGGCTCCACCCGCAGTGGGCTGGGCCCTCCCACATCACTCAACAATCAAGAAAATACCCCAAAGACATGGCCACAGGCCAATCCAATGGAGACCATTCCCCAATTGGGGCTCCCTCAACCCAGGTGTGTCAAGTTGACAACTAAAGCCGTCCAGCACACAGAATAGTCTAATAAGCCCATATGGACTTCTCAGTTTCAACAATAACTCATGATAAAAGCTGGGCATGTTGGCACATGCCCCCAGTCCCAATGTTTGGGAGGCTGAGGCAGGAGGATTCCCAGGAGTTCAGGACAAGCCTGGGGTATATAGTGAGTTCCAGCCCAGCTAGAGCTACATTGCAAGACCCTGTGTCCTAAAAGCAAAACAACAAAAATCCAATAGCTCATAGCCCACTCTGGCCCCTCCTGACCCACCTCCTTCCCTGCATTTACTCCAGATTATCTTGAAGCAAATCCCAGACATCGTATCAAATAATTATCACTGACATTTTTCAGTATATACCTCTAAAAGACAGGAAATCTTTTTCTTAGTTTGAAAACTGTTTTAAAAAACTTCCCGAGATCTGGTGTTTTGAAAACGGTCATTTGACGGACAGTTACTCAGAGCTTTCATTTTACTGACTATGATGCTGAAAATTCCAGGGGAAATGATTGTCACATGTCAGATTGAATGTGGTGATTTCAAACATCTTTCTATTTTTCTCAGTCTATGGGTGCGTTGAGTGGTTCTTCAGACTGGACCAGCTGAGCTCTCTGTGACTCAGGATCTTTGGTCAGCTGAGGGCTTGGCTGGGAGCCAGAAGGTTGAGGTTGGCTTCATGAAGCTGGTGCTTGAGACTTTGGTTCTTCATCTTCCACAGTCTGAGTTCTGACCAATTATATATGTTGGCTTTAAGGTTCCAGGCAGAGCTGAGGCCCTCACATACAGGAACCCCGAAGGCTCAGCTTGTATTGTATGCATTAAAAAAAAAAAAGTCCTGTTGGGGCTGGGGAGATGGTTCAGTGGGTAAAGTACTTACTATGCAATTGTGAGGATGAGAGACATATATAAGTGCTGGGTGGGCCTGGTGGGCTGCCTGTAATCACAGCTCAGGAGGCAGAGATGGGCTCCCTGGAGGAAGTTGGCTAGACTAGCTGAATCGGTGAGCTGTGAGTTCAAGTGAGATGGACCTAGAGTACAGAAGATGGAATGCAATTGAGAATACCTGATGCCAATTTCTGACCTTCACATGCTCACACACATGCAAACACACACATACGAGTGCGCGCACACACACACACACACACACACAAAGTCTAAGCGCCAGTTGACTAACAAGATTTTTTTTTTCTGAGACGGTCTCAGTACGATGTACAGGCTGGCCTCAAGCTCACCGTCGTCTAGCCTAGGCTAGACTCAAACTCATGATCTTCGTGTCTCAGTATCCCCGAGTGCTGGGATTATAGTTGTTAGCCTCCATAGCAGGTTGACCTTGAACTCATTCAGTAGCCAAGGATAACTCTGAACTCCCAATTCTCCTGTCCCCACCTCCACCTCCCAAGTGCTGGGATTATAGGCATGTGCCACCACCCAGTTGCAAACTGAGATTCTTTAAAAAACTACTTTTTGCATTTTTGTGTGTGTGTTAATGTGGATATGTGCATATGGAGATAAGAGCACATCTTGTGGGCGTCAGTTCTCCTACCATGTGGCTCTCAGGGATTGAACTCAGATTGTCAGGCTTTGCGGTAGGCACTTCTGCCCTCTGAGCCATCTTACAGCCCCAAGATTCTTGTTTTGTTTGTTTTGAGACAGGGTCTCACTGTGCAGCCCTGGCTAAACTTGGACCTCGACCTTGCTATGTAAACGAGGCTGGCCTCAAGCTAATAGAGATCTGCTTGCCTCTCTGTCTCCTGACTGCTGGGATTGAAGGAATGTAGCACCACACCCAGACTGTCCTAGAGATTTTTCATGGGAATAGTTTTTATCCTACCACAGATAATTCTTTCATTTTGTGTTCTGCCCCAGTCAGGCCCAAAGCTAACACTCACCAGCCCTCTCCCTCTTGATAAGAGTTCATCTCTACTTTCACAACCATAAAGTGCCTGAGAAGTACGAACCTTAAAAGGTAAATCAACTCCCCAGACTCAGATGTCAGAGGAGTGATATGTTTTGAGCCAAGAAAATGGTCTTCCTATTAGGGTAACTGGATGTTGTCAGAAGTCCAGCAGCCAGTGTAGGGCTTGTGTCCAAGCATGTCCTCATGATTGTTTACAAAAGCCAGCTCAAGACCATCAGGGAGCTGAGTGCCTAGATGGACTCTTGGCCACCAGAATGCAGGCTTTTATTCTTGAAAGTTGATACTTGCTTTATCATGGTCTTCAAGTAACCAAGATTTGTGTAGTGATGTCTCAATACGAATTTGTGCTTTCAGCAAGTCATGATGACTCATGCCTGTAATCTCAGCTTTCAGGGGGACTGCCACAAATTCAACGCCACATTGGGCCACATAGGGACTCAAGTCCAGCTTGAATTGTATACCAAGACCGTATCTCAAAAAACAAAAAATGTGGGCTGGTGAGATGGCTTAGCAGATAAAGGTGCTTGCTGTTAAGCCCGATGACCTGAGTTCGATCCCTGGGACCCACATGGTAGAAAGAGAGAACCAGCTCCTGAAAGTTTTCCTTTAGGACCTCCACATGTGTACCACAGCATACTTGTGCGGGCACACACACACATACATGTGCATGCATGCACACACGCATGCACACAAGCACTAAATAAAAAAAGAAAAAGAATTTGAGTGTTCAGTAAGCACATGGAGAGATGCTCAGCCTCATTAGCCACTGGAGCTATGCAAATGCCAAACTAGAAGCCAATCATACCTATTACGATGATTGTAATAAAAAACCTGGGCAATAAGCATTGGCAAGGGGGTAAAGAATTAGAATCTAACATTGCTGGTGAGGTCGTAACATGGTATGCCCCTTCAGAAAACAGTTTGGGAGATATTCAAAATATTTTAGTTACCATTTATTTGATTTGAGTCATTCTAATCCTAGGTGTAGACTCAAGAGAAATGAAAATTAATTGGTTGGTTGGTTGGTTCGTTGTTTTTTGAGGCAGGGTGTCAACATGTAGCTTTGTCTGGCTAGAACTTTCTATGTAGATCAGGCTGGTCTAAAACTCACAGAGACCCACCTGCCTCTACCCGGAGTACTTGGATTAAAGGTGTGCACCACCACACCTAGCTTACATAAAAAAATTTGTGCATGAATGTTTGCAACAGCAATATAATATAATATAATATAATATAATATAATATAATATAATATAAATGTCAAAAAGCACCAGTAACTTAAATGTTCACAGTTGATGAACAGATAAATAAAGCACGGTATATCCACACAGTGGATTCTATTCCGTAATAGAAGGAAATGAAGTCTTAGAGATGCTGCAACACAGGTGAAGCTTGAAGACATGCCATGTGAACAGAGCCAGTCACAGAATGATCCTATTCCTGTGAAATGTCCAGAATAAGCAGACACATGGGCACAGAAAGTAGATGCTTAGCTGTTGACCAACATTCTGCTCTTCCACACTCCCAACAGCATGTCCCACTAAGCTGTTTGCTGTATTCTAGGATCCTCTAGTTATAGCTCTAAACTTCCATATCACTTCCAAAGGCCCAGAAAACACATGGTCGGGTTTATCAGCAATAGGAGCACTTCTTGGTATCAATTTTTATTGCTAGTTATTTTTCTCATCCCTGTGACCAAATACCTAACAAGAAGCAACTTTAGGGCGGAGAGGTTTGCTTGCCTCACTGTTTGAGGGCATGTGGTCCATCGTGGGAGAGAGAGGCATGGTGGCTACGTCAACTGGTGGCTCTGGCTGCAGGAGCCTGAGGCTGTTTGTTCACATCTCAACAGACCAGGAAGCAGAAAAGGGGGTTGCTGGGGCTCCCAGCCACTGATTTGATTTTATCTTTTTTTGAGAGAGGGTTTTTCAGTATATCTCATGCTGGTCTGAAATTCACCATGTAGTTCAGGCTGGCCCTAAACTTTGGCCTCAGCCTCCTCAGTGGTAGGATTACAAACTTGCAGTGGCTTTTGAGTTCTGCCTCTCCAAATCTTGTGTCTCCGTCTTCCTGTTGTCGTCAGTGTGCCTCCAGTCTCCCTCTCACAGGCTACCCGAATCATGTTCACATAACCAGCCAGGCTTATCTTGCCCATCTCCAGACGTTCTTTACCTCACCACATCAGCAGAAGACCTCTTCTTCTTTTTATATATAGTAATATCTGTAGGTTCTGGGGATTAGGACGTGGGCACCTATGGTGGATGATGGGTCTTTCCTAGCCCCCCCCTTGTAGCCCTGGAGAAAAGGCCCTATTGGCTATGTTTTGTGCCTCTACTGCCCATTTGCTATGGAGATGTGTCTTCATGTCTCCAAATTTCCCTAACATCAAGCACATCACCTTCCCCTCGTAGCTCAGCAATCTCCACTTCCTATTTTTGCGGGACAGCCGCATCATTTTCTCCATAACCCTTCTCAAGGCTATCTTTGACCTAGCAGGCTCCTTCCTTTCCCTGACTCCACCCACCCACCCTTCACATGAGTCACCAAATCTCAGCCTGACAGTCTCTGAGCAAAAGGGAAACTTCTCATTTCCCTTCCTCACTTCCCAAAGGGAGAGCAAAGCCCTAGAGTCAAGGTATATGCCCTGGCTGCTCGGCAAGTTAAAATGGCAAGACAGGCAAAGCAGCCGAGTCCCCTGTAACGAACTCCTACGACTGCTGCCCTGCACCGGACTAAGGACATGCGACCGGCACCCATAGCTCCATCGCTGCTGCCTTGAAGCTCCTCTCCTTCAACTCTGCACCTACCGCCCCGCTTCCATTTTTACATCCCTTGGGGAAACCGCTTCAGTTCTCCGCGTGACCACAGGCAAGGCCATCCGGATGATGAATTTTTATTGAGCGTCATTCTGCTGGTTTCTTACCTGTTTCCCCTGACACCCACCCAAGGCCTCTGCGTCCATTGCAGCCGATGTCTGCACCTTTAAGGTGCTGTCCCGAGGGTGTGGAATACCCTACCGCTCCACCCCCGTCCCCTTGAGACTTGTGTAGTCTACACAGAGCAGTGACTGACCCTACCGGTGAGGCCTGGCTGTCTCCTGTCCAGGCTCTGGATCTTTGTGTGGACCTTGCGTGGCCCCCAGGTCTCTATGTTGTCTGTCTTAGGTGGACTGGCAGTAGCTGCCCTTGTTATGCCCGGGTCTGTGGGAGGACCGCTTCCACTCCCCTGTCCCTCCTTCCACTCTCTTAAACACAGCTCCTTGGTTCAGCAAGGTGGCTCAGGGGCTAAAAGTGTTGTGGCCCCTAAAAGTGTTGTGAGTGAGTTTGATCCCTGGAACTCATGTAAAAGTGCAAGGAGAGAACAGACTGACTCCACAAAGTTTTTCTGTGACTTCCACAAGCATGCTGGGACACATACTCCCCTCTCGGCCAGACCCCCCCCCCAACACTGATAATAATAGTAAGAAAAATAATTATTTCAATGTAGCTTTTTTTTTTTTTTTGAGCTCACTTTTTTTTTGCCTCCCCATTCTGGGATTAAAGGTGTGAACCACCACACCTGGCTCAACGCAGCTTTTCAAATCAGCTCTCTTGGGCTGGTGAGGTCGCTTGGAACTCACGTGGAAGCAGAGGACTGACTCCAGAATGCTGTCCTCTGACCACCACATCTGCACAGTCACTCACCCCATAGAATAAATACGTAAATATACAAATAAAATCAGCTTTCCATGGCAGGGGGAGCATGGCCATGACTCAGCAAACATGGGAGCCATCCCTTGCCCAAGGCCGTGCCAAGAGCCGAGAGACCCGGCCAGGTGCCTGCCACCCACTCCCACCCCAGGATTCAGAACACTAGGCCCGCACAGAGGAGTTTCTGCTGTCTCATTCCCTGTCTCAAAAATACCGGGCTGGAGAGATGGCCTAGTGGTTAGGAGCGCCAACTGCTCTTGCAGAGGACCCGGGTTTGATCCCCAGCACCCACATGGCGGCCAAGAACCGTCTGAAACTCCAATTCCAGGAGAACTCCAGTTCCAGGGGAATCCGATACCCTCTTCTGACCTCTGCAGCATTGCACGACATGGGTGCACAAACTTGCATGCAGACAGTACATTCATACACATACAGAAATAAATAAAATAAAATAAAAATACCAACAAACAAAAGAAAACAAAACAGAAAAACCCAAGCTGTACATAGTGGCACACATCTTTAATGCCAGCACTTGGGAGGCAGATTGCTGAGATGGACGCCAGCCTGGTCTACATAGCAAATTCTAGGCCAACTCGGTTACAGGGGACCTTGTCTAAAAAAAAAAAATGGGGGCAATGAACTCACATGAGAGGGTTGGAAGCCTCCCAAATGCATTCACGGCACTGCATTGCTGCAGGGTGTCACTGCACTGCTGTGTGGCATCACTGCATGGCTGCAGGGCATCACTGCACTGCTGCAGGGTGTCACTGCACTGCTGTGGGGCATCACTGCATTGCTGTGGGGTGTCAACACACTGCTGCCAGGCGTCACTGCACTGCACTGCACTGCTGTAGGGTATCAATGCATGGCTGCAGGGCATCACTGCACTGCTGCAGAGTGTCACTGCACTGCTGTGGGGCATCACTGCACTGCTGTGGGGCATCACTGCACTGCTGTGGGGTGTCAACGCACTGCTGCCGGGTGTCACTGCACTGCACTGGTTGGCTCAGGGTTCTCTCCATGCTGCCTCCTCAGCAGGGGCAGTTAGAGGGTAACTCAGGCTCCTCAGGAATCCAATGGAGAATCCTCTGAACTTTTTTTTAAACAAGGTCTCATGTAGCCCAGGCTGCCGTTGAGCTACCCTTGAGCTGGCTGTGGGGCAGAGGGTGGCTGAGCTTTAGTTCTCCTGCCTCCACTCCTGCGTGCTGTGACCTCAGAGGTCTACTGCCACCCCAGCTGTACGCAATGCTGGGGATAGGACCCAGGGCTCTGCTACCCCAGCTTTACGCAGTGCTGGGGATAGGACCCAGGGCTCTGCTACCCCAGCTTTACGCAGTGCTGGGGATAGGACCCAGGGCTTCCTGCCTGCTAGGCAAGCACCTTCCAATGGAGCCACATCCCCAGCTCCACACCAGGCTTCCTTAAAGCATAACTCAAGAGCTGACACAGTTACTTCTATCATTGTGTACAGTTTTAAGCAGACTGTTTTTAAGGGAGGGTTAGTCAGTGAGGGCGTGAATGCCAGGAGATGCAGCTCAAGGAGCCGCTAGCTCAACACACTGCTGCGTGTCTTATCTTTCACGGATCCCCCACCCCCTTTTTGAGACAGAGTCTCACTGTGTACTCCAGACTGGTCTTGCTCTCACAGAGATCTGCCTGCTTCTACCTTCTGATTGCCGGGATTGAATGTGTGTGCTAGCGATCCCTTCTCAGTATCTCACTTCCAGGATTGTCTGCTCTGTGGACATTTCATTGAGAGAGGGGAAAAGGGGAGATAGCAAGTGGCTTGGGCCACCTGAGAGGACTGGACATGCTGCCAAACTCCTTGGGACCAGCAGAGCTCCCAAGATTGCTTGAAAGGAAATGAAGCAGCCTGTGACCTCTTTTATATATGATGAAACTGAGTCTCCCATGAGTTTGTTGTTCTTTCTGTGGTGCTGAGGACTGAACCACGCCTTTCACATGCTAAGCACACAGAGTACCACTGAGCTATGTCCACAGCTCTGAGTTCTCAGCTTATACATTTACCAAGAACCGCATGATAAATTAACAGATTAGGTCTTCCCCCCTTCTTTTTGTTAATTTATGTTTTACAGTGTGTGTGTGTGTGTGTGTGTGTGTGTGTGTCTGTCTGTCTGTCTGTCTGTCTGTCTGTGTCTGTGTGTGCACGCATGTGTGTGGAAGTCAGAGGACAAACTCCAGTGTTGGGTACCACCAGAAGGTGGTACCTCTTTGAAAGTACTTCTTTGAAGTAGGGTGTCCTGTTTGCTGCTGTGTGTACCAGGCTAGCAAGAGCTTCTGGGGAGTCTTCATCTCCATCTCCCATCTCACGAGAGGAACCCTGGGGTTACACATACACACTATGGTGTCTGGCTTGTACATGGGTTCTGGGGATTTGAACTTAAGTCCTTATGCTTACATACACAGAAAGCACTTTTCCCACTGAGTCATCATCCCCTCCATCCATCCACCTGATTTTTAAGAAGTCATGTCTCAAGTACCACCCTATGAAGAGCCTTTCTTCATCCAGCCCCACCAAGCAAATACGATCCCTCACCTTCCCTTGTAGAGGATTCTGGAACCCTAGTGTGATGGTCTTTCTCTCTTGCTTCCTGACTGATGAGATGAGCAGTTTTTGACCTGCCACTTGCTCTGTACCATTGCCATCACCTGCCCTTGCAAGAGGACCAAAGCATGAAGCCACTCCATCATGGGCTGGGACCTCCAAAACTATGAGCTAGAAAGAACCTTTCTTCTTTTCAATGTCTCAGGCACATTGATACAGTGATGTGTAGCTGACTTGTATGCTCTCCTTGAACCTGCACATGGAGCACCTCTCTCATGGCTCCTGTGTACATTTTACAGTGTGTGCACTTTATTTTTTATTTTTTTTTATTAATTTTATTTATTTCTGTATGTGTATGAATGTACTGTCTGCATGCAGGTCTGTGCACCCGTGTCGTGCAATGCCGCGGAGGTCAGAAGAGGGTGTCGGATTCCCCTGGAACTGGAGTTCTCCTGGAATTGGAGTTTCAGACGGTTCTCGGCCGCCATGTGGGTGCTGGGGATCGAACCCAGGTCCTCTGCAAGAGCGTTCGGCGCTCTTAACCGCTAGGCCATCTCTCCAGCCCCATACAGTGTGTGCACTTTAAAGGCAAGCTTTGTGTCCTGCTGAACTTCGCTTCCACCAAGTCCCTGAGTCCTGGGCCAGGTAAGGAGGGGACACATTGGTTCTCTTTGTGGAGTGTGTTTTGATGCACATAGAATTACTTTGCTTACTATCCCAGTTAGTTGTCAACACAGCCCAGAGTCTGCAGAGAAGAAGGCCTCCATTGAGGAATTTTCTAGATCAAACTGGCCTGTGGCCACGTCTGTGGGGGGTGGTCTTGGTTTGTTGATTGATGCAGGAGACCCCAGCCTGCTGTGGGTGGCAGGTAGTCCTGAACTGTATAAGAAAGCTAGGTTAGCATACATGAAGGAGCCAGCAAGCAGGGTCCTCTAAGGTTTCTGCCTTGAGTTCCTGCTCTGACTTCCCTCAATGATAAACTGTGGCTTGAAAGAATAGGCCGAATGGATCCACTCCTCCCCAAGGTTGCTTTTAGTCAGACTGTTTTAGCATAGCAGTCGAAATGAGACCAGAATACCCCCATGTCAGAGCCATGTATAAGTTATGTAACAACCATAAGGGCTCTACCACTCTTAAAATCTGGAAAAAGAGCCAGGCACGGTGGCACACACCTTTGATCCTAGCACTTGGGAGGCAGAGGCAGGCGGATCTCTGTGAGTTCATGGCCAGCCTGGTCTACTGAGCAAGTTCCAGGCCAGCTGGAGCTACCTGTCTCAAAAAGACCAAAAATAAACAAACAAACAAACAAACAAATAAATAAATAAATCTGGGAAAAGAAAAATAAGGCCTCCTTTGGGAATAGGTTGTCAGATTTAGCAAATAAAAACATAAGATACTGGGCTAAGATGAAGTCCAGTAGAAGAGCATGAGGTTAACATGCAATGCACAGTTCAAGGCCAGCCTGCTCCACATAGTGAGTTTCAGGACAGCTGGAGCTACAGAGAGAGCCTGTCTCAAAAAAAAAAAAGACACCCCCCCCCAATGCAATACACAAGGCCCTGGGTTGAATCCCCAGCACCTCTAAAATAAGAAAAAAGAAAAGAAATATAGAATGTTCATTCAATTGGAATTTCAGGTTGGGCATGGTGGCGCACACCTTTAATCCCAGCACTTGGAAGGCAGAGGCAGGCAGATCTCTGTGAGTTC
>VZQC01011991.1:2256919-2313226 GCA_009823505.1 Rhizomys pruinosus
CTATATTGCATGCATGTGTGTAAGTGGACCCATGTCATGCAACCCCCCCCCCCCACCGCCTCTGCATCAGAAGAAGATGTTGGATTCCCCTGGAATGTTATGGATGGTCATTAGCCTCTATGTGGGTGCTGGGAATCAAATCTGGATCCTCTGCAAGAGCAACTGGTGCTCTTAACTCCTGAGTCATCTCCCCAGCCCCAATCCTGTGAATTTTTCGGAACATGTTTATATCAAGAAATTACTCATTATTTATCTGGAATTCAAATAGGTTTGACTCCTGTATGTGGCAACCCTACTTGGAAAATCAAACTTTTTTTTTATTATTTTTTATGTGTATGAGTGTACTGTCTGCATATAGGTTGGTGCACCCGTGTTGTGCAATGCTGCAGAGGTCAGAAGAGGGCATCAGATTCCCCTGGAACTGGGGTTAAAGACGGCTCTTAGCCACCATGTGGGTGCTGAGAATCGAACCCGGGTCCTCTGCAAGAGCAGTCGGTGCTCTTAACCTCTGAGCTATCTCTCCAGCCCCATAAAATCAAACTTTAAAACTATTAACACACATAGGTCAGAACAAAGAACCATAAAGTCATTTTAAGAAATTGGAATTGGCCCTTGCTCAGCATTTCACTCTAATTGGGGTATAAGAAAAGTGTATTTACAGAAGCACTTCTAATTTTCTATTGTAACGTATCTTAAGAATGTAAAAAAAAAAAGAATGTGCCAATCTGGGACTGGTCAATAACAGAAATGGGGGCGTCTAAGAGACAGACTGATCTGAGAATGGCAGCTTCCAGGGGTGGGTCATCTCAGACCAGAATTTTATTATTTTTTATTTTATTTATTTATTTATTTTTATTTTTATTTTTTGGTCTTTCGAGACAGGGTCTCCCTGTAGCCCCAGCTGTCCTGGAACTCACTCTGTAGACCAGGCTGGCCTTAACTCACAGAGATCTGCCTGCCTCTGCCTCCCAAGTGCAGGATTAAAGGCGTGCGCCACCATGCCCGGCACTTATTATTTTTTATTTTTATTAATAAAATAATAATAATCTGGGCTTGGTGGTACACGCCTTTAATCCCAGGACTGGGGAGGCAGAGGTAGGCAATCTCTGTGAGTTCAAGGCCAGCCTGGTCTACAGACTGAGTTCCAGGACAGCTGAGGCTATAGGGAAACTCTGTCTCGAAAAGACAAAAATAAATAAGTAACTTTATTTTTATTATTATTATTATTATTATTATTATTATCATTTATCTGTATGGCTATCCCACACTCTCCCATTTCAAGCCTCAGAGATAATTTCTGAAAAGGGGGTGGAAAGATCCCAAGAGCCAGAGGTGGTGGATGGACAGGAGGAAACTGTGTTGTCTGGACAGCACAGGGCAGTTCACATATGAACCCACAGCACTCGTGTCAGCACGCACAGGACTTGTAGGAGCTGGGCAAGGAGCTTCCAGCCTAGCTGAGGATCAGTGACAATCCACAGCTGCTGGGAGGGGGACAGTCAGTTTTCTTCATTGGTGTGTCTGCTGGCACACCAACCGACAGACTGACCAACTCCGAGAGAGAAGCCCACACCCAAGAGCATTTTGGAAGCACAGATTAGATTCAAGAGACCCTTGAGAAAAAAATACAAATAATTATAGAGGACAAGAAGTCTGAGAGGAGGTGTTAGGAAGGTGGGAGCGGAGAGAAAGGAGGGGTTCTGAAGACGATCAAAATAGGTTCAATGGAATTCTTGAATCAATACAAATATTTTTAGCATGTGTGCATGCGTGTGAAAATTCATTGGCTGGCACTGGAGTCTAACACTGTTTTCTCTGTGAGCTTGGGTAATTAAGATGAGGTTAGACCATTATTGCTATGGTGGGTCACTCTTGGTGACAATGTCAGCAAGTTTAATCCAGGTACACTTTGTTTTCCTGGATCTCTAGCAAGCGGCATAACCCACTTCTTTGGGGTGTAACTGTGCAGTAAAGATACACAGTGCTTACTGAGTGCTTCCTCTGTCTTATGCAATCCTTGTAACAGCCTTCCATTTCAGAGGTAAAGAAACAGACCTGTCCTCCTTCACACAGCCAGGAAGGGGCTCAGTGGAGACTCTGCTGGGCCCGCAGAAATAGCTAGAAGAGCTTGAAATATTAGCGAATACCTCGGCAGTTCAGAAAACAAGCTCAAGAAGACTCCAGATAAGAATCTGTAAGTATTAAGGAGGAAGAAATATCCACCCCTCCCACACAGAGCCCTGAATAAAAAGCCTAAACAGGCCCCAAATTACTTTACAGCCGTGGCTGCCCATGTGAAGCAGAATGTTTGTATTTTGGGAGAGGATGAAAATTATCTGGATTACCATTTTAAAATATTTTTCCCATGCTACAGGTCAGACCGGAATCAACAGAGGTATGTGTGTAAAGTGTAGAATGAAGAAATCTAAATAGGAGTGGATGTGCAGGAAGGAGGTGCAGGAAAGCCAAAGGGAATTTATTTTTACTGCCTCTGAGAAGCCAGGGTCTGTGCAACTATAAGTGAAAACTCTGTGGGTGCTTTTATTTCATTTGAATACATGTGTCTCAGCTCATTCCCAGGGGGCATCCCTCGCCTGGAGGGGTAACCCACCCCAGTGACTCACGTTAACAGGCTATTTTGTCAGACATCCTTTCTATAATTAGAACTGGTGACCCATATGTACAACCGTGAGGATATATCGCAAGCGCTTCTCACCAGTGCTGGTTTCTTTAAAAAAAAAAAAAAAAGGACCTGTTAAACATCAGGGCTTTGGGGTTTTGCCTCTGGAGTTGTGTCATGCTGTCCTTACTGCATTCTGTGTTGGACCTTCTGATAATACGCAGGTGTGAGATGCTATTCCTGGGACTTACTGTTTTACACGAGTGTGAGATGCTCATCCCAAATTGTACTGATTTCCTCTATAACCCTGTGGGGCAGGGGTTTTGATTGTCCTTATTTGGGAATAAAGACACTGAGTAGCCAGAAGATAAAATAGTTTGTGTATGATGAGCCACAGAGGTGCTGAGGTCCAAGTTTCAGGGATATTGTGAATCGGGTTAGTTTAGTCTCTATGGAGCCTTGACTCAACAAAACCACACAGAGCCTGTATCTCACTCCCTCGGGGCCCCTACAGGTGTCTGTTTGGCTGGCTGGGAGGCTGAGGACAACAGTGACCCAGAAAACCCAAAGAACAGCCACAGAAGTTACCAGCAGAGAGAATGTGTGGTGTCAGATGGGCAGGCAAGTTGTGCCTGCAAACGACCCAGGCTTTGTATGTTGGGTACCTGTTCCCTCAGTTGAGGCTGCCCTGTACCAGTCTGTAACCTTCCAAGACCCGACCCCAAATTTTACTCCTTTCTTACCAGAATGGAAGTAGCATTGTTGTTTCAAATACAACAGATAAGCAATTTAGAAATATATATTTTAATATTCTTATGTATATGTGTGTAAATGCACCCATGCCATGTAATGCCCTAGGAGTTGAGAAGGTAGCAGAACCCCTGGAACTGGAGTTACAGACGGTTGTTAGCCGCCATGTGGGTGCTGGGAATCAAACCTGGGTCCTCTGAAAGAGCAGTCAGTGCTCTTAATTGCTGAGCCATCTCTCCAACCCCAAATAACCAGTTTTTAAGCCTTCTGTGTATGCACATTGTGTTGGTTAGTTTTTGCCAATTTGACACAAACTAGAATCACGTGGGAAGAAGGAACCTCAACTGAGGACTTTCTTCTATCAGATGGGCCTGTGGGCTTGCCTGTGAGGCACTTTCTTAAGTGATAATTGATAAGAGGGCCTAGCCACTGTTGGCGGTAAGGTCTCTGAGCAAGTGGGCCTGGGCTGTGTAAGAGAGCTTAACAAGCCACAGAAAGCAAGCCAGAAAGCAGCATTCCTCCACGATCTCTGCTTCAGTACCTGCCTCCAGCTTCCTGCCTTGAATTCCTGTCTTGGCTTCCTTTGATCATCAACTAACTGTAAGCTGTAAAATGAAATAAACCCTTTCCTCCTTAAACTAGTATTTATTTATTTATTTATTTATTTATTTATTTATTTATTTATTAAAAAAATTTTTTTTTATTTCTTCTGTGTACGAATGTACTGTCTGCATGCAGGTTTGTGCACCCGTGTCGTGCAATGCCGCGGAGGTCAGAAGAGGGTGTGGGATTCCCCTGGAACTGGAGTTTCAGACGGTTCTCGGCCGCCATGTGGGTGCTGGGGATCGAACCCGGGTCTTCTGCAAGAGCAGTCGGTGCTCTTAACCGCTAGGCCATCTCTCCAGCCCCTAAACTAGTATTTATTACAGCAGAAGAAACCAAGCTAGGACACACGTAACATTTATATATAAAGTTTCTATAGCAAATTTGTAAATTTGTATATTTTACGTTTGTAAATTTTAATCAGAATATGTACATGTTTATTTAATTTGCAGTGCCAAGGATCAAATCCAGCATCAGGGTGACTAGGGATGGCAGTGGAGTCCTTATGAATGGGACAGTGCCACTATGAGAGACCCCCCCCATACAGCTAAGCATGACCCATGAGCCAGAAAGTGGGGCCCGACAGACTCCACATACCAAATGACCAGCATTCTATAAGTGAACTACCTTCCCAGCCCTAAATCGTGTACACTGCATATGGGAAAAATCTAAAATATAGAAATGGTGTCATAACCTGTCTATCTTTTAGAGATTTCTTTTCTTTTTCTTTTCCTTTTCTTTTTTTTTTCCCCCATTAGTTGTTACCGGCTAGCAGGATCCAATTAAAAAAAATGTTTTTAATGTATATGAGTGTACTGTCTGCATGTAGGTTGGTGCACCTGTGTCATGCAATGCCAAAGAGGTCAGAAGAGGGGGTCAGATTCCCCTGGAACTGGAGTTAAAGATGGTTCTTAGCCGCCGTGTGGGTGCTGGGAATTGAACCCGGGCCCTCTATAAAAGCAGTCAGTGCTCTTAACCGCTGAGCCATCTTTCCAGCCCCAAGATTTATTTTATTTTTATGTGGAGTGTTTTGCTTGCATGTATCTGTGTAGAACAGACGCATGCCTGCTGCTTGCAGAAGACAGGACAAAGTGTCAGATCTCCTGGAACTGTAGTTACAAATGATTGTGGGTGCTGGGAATGGAACTAGGGTCCTTGCAAGAGCAGCAAGTGTTCTTTATCACCGAGCCTTCTCTCCAGCCAGCTTTCATTTTTAAATAATTTGTATTTATGTGTCTGTGGGGCAGTATGTGCACACTGATGCAGGTACTTAGAGGTAACAGAAGAGGCTTTGGATTCCCTGGAGTTGGCATTCATAGAAGCCTTGAGATACCTTATGAGGGTATTGGGAACTAAATAAACTTGGAACTTGCTCAGGAAGAGCAAGAAGTACTCTTAACTGTTGAGCCATCTTTTCATCTCCAGACATCATTTCCACTTACTATATAATAGATACACTTCACATGAATAAGCAGAGATTTATCTTCAAGGTGAATAGTTTTGTTTTGTTTTGTTTTTTTTCTTTTTGAGACAGGGTCTCAACTGTAGTTCAAGCTGTCCTGGAACTCATTATGTAGACCAGGCTGGCCTTGGACTCACAGAGATCCACCTGCCTCTGCCTCATAAGTGCTGGGATTAAAGGCGTGTTCCAGCATGCCTGGTTTCAAGGTGAATAGCTTTGTTGTTGTTCATTTTATTTATTTTTTTGTCTTTTTGTGACAGAGTCTCCCTGTATCCCCACCTGGCTTGGAACTCACTATGTATGAGGCCACTATATTTGGCTTCCATCTCACAGAGATCTGCCTGCCTGTGTCTCCTGAGTGCTGGGATCAAAGGTGAATAGTTTTTAAAAATATAAAACTCTAAACCGGGTGTGGTGGTGCACTCTTTTAATCCCAGCATTCGGGAGGCAGAGGCAGGTGGATCTCTGTGAGTCCAAGGCCAGCCTGGTCTACATAATGAGTTCTAGGACAGTTGGAACTACAGGGAGACCTGTCTCAAAGAAGTAAATAAATTAAATAGTACATTAAGCCTATCTTCTTTTTTAAATTTTATTTATTTATGTATGTGTATGAGTGTACTGTCTGCATGTAGGTCTGGGCACCTGTGTTGTGCAATGCTGCGGAGGTCAGAAGAGGGTGTCGGATTCCCCTGGAACTGGAGTTCTCCTGGAATTGGAGTTACAGACGATTCTCAGCCGCCATGTGGATCAAAACCAGGTCCTCTGTAAGAGCAGTTGGCTCTTAACTGCTAGGCCATCTCTCCAGTCCCAAACCTATCTTTTTTAGATAGATGCTTTGGAAAAGTTCTTTTTTATTTTTCTTTTTTTATTTATTTTTTTATGTGTATCAATGTACTGTCTGCATGTAGGTTTGTGCACCCGTGTCGTGCAATGCCGCGGAGGTCAGAAAAGGGTGTCAGATTCCCCTGGAACTGGAGTTAAAGACAGTTCTCAGCCGCCGTGTGGGTGCTGGGGATCGAACCCGGGTCCTCTGCAAGAGCAGTTGGCACTCTTAACTGCTAGGCCATCTCTCCAGCCCTGGAAAAGTTATTTATACACAGATATATTTGTGTTTTTGTATAAATAGCATCAAATTTATATACTGTTTAAAAACAATTTCAAGGCAGGCATGGTGGCACATACCTGTAATCCCCCATTCTGGGAGGCCGAGGCAAGAGGATCTTATATTTAATACCAATCTGGGCTACTTTGCAAAATGCCTGAAAGAAACTAAACAAAAAAAAAATTTTTTTTTTGATACAGTTTCTCCCTATAGGCCCAGCTGGCCTGGAACTCACTCTGTAGACCAGGCTGGCCTTGGACTCACAGAGATCCATCTGCCTCTGCCTCCTGAATGCTGGGATTAAAGGAGTGCACCACCACACTTGGCTTAGAGTTTTATATTTTTAAAAACTATTCACCTTGAGCTGGGCATGGTGGTGCATACGTTTGATCCCAGCACTCAGGAGACACATGCCGGCAGATCTCTGTGAGATGGAGGCCAAATATAGTGGCCTCATACATGGTGAGGTGCTAGGATTAAAGGCGTGCACCACCACGCCCGGCAAAGCTAAACAGAATTTGATCAGGATCTTGGGATATCCTGTGTGCTACAGTATGAAACGGATCTTCCTGATGACTGCAGAATATTCTGCGACATTATAACTTTACTGAATTTGTTTAGAATGTTAGTGGGGATCATTTCCTAGTTTTCAGAATTATAAACAATGCTGTAATGGACATCCTTATACACAAAGCAGTATTCTCTCTAGAATAAGTTGACTGAAAAAATCAGAATGTGCAATTAGGGAAGTCCCATATGTCCCAATTTTGTTGGAAAAAAAAAAAATGCGCACCAGAAGAAGGCCTGAAAGTTCAGCCAACGTTCACGGGGGTTATTTCTGAGAAAAAGGACCCGGCATGATTTTGTTCTTTAGGTCCTCTTCTGCTGTCTTGTCTTACTGTTTTCCTTCATGTGTAAAGTCGAGTTTTCTACATTGCACAAGAAACGTGTTTTTAAATCGGCTATCACCACTGGTGACGTGCTTTCCAGTTTCCTCTTCCTCTCATTTGTTTCCATCCGTTAGCCCCAGGTGCTCAGGACCTGCAGCCCTGGGTCTCAGTTAGGGACCGAGGGACCCTCCCCCTCTGGCATTCTGAAGCAGAGCCGCTAGCAGACTGCTTTGAAGCTTGCAGAGTGAACTTGAGGTAAGGTGTGAATGGTGCTAAGGCAGTCTCTTCTCCTCCCACGGCGTATGACGGGAGTCCCCAGCACCTCCTCCGTGGGTGCTAAGTGCTTTCCAGCTCGTGTGGGATAAGCCTTGAGGCGTTCCAAGGTTAGCTCACTTTCCTTTGCTTGCAGAAGCCCCGCATTGCTGTTTTGCTTGACCCTAAGGAAGCTGGCTGCCGCTGGGCAGCAGGGTGTACCCGCCCCCACAAAGTCCGAAAGGACGCGGAGGACGTGTGCAGTATTTCCAACGAGGTCACAGACTGAGTGGGTGGCGTCTTTACGTTTGCTTAGTGCTAAGACACTTCCGCTTTCATTTGTGTGTCGCATTCGCCCCCTCCCCCTCCACCGCACACCCGGCCATAGAGACTGTAAAAGGGGAACCCCAAAGGAAAACTGAAAAATTCAAAAAGGGGTTTATAGCACAGACACCATGCTGTCACCCTAAAGCTGTGGCTGGGGAAGTCGTCGTGGGATGGGGGGCGGCATGTTCCACTGGTCACAGAGGCTGGCCTGAGGCTTGCTTCTTTGGCACCCACCCACCTGCCCACTAGCTTTTGTTTGTTCTGGTTTTTTTTTTTTTTTTTTTTTTTTTAAGCCAGAGGACTGGGTCTTGCTATGTAGCCCAGACTGGTCTTGGCTCACTGTACAGGATGGCCTGAAGCTCTTCCACTTTCAGCCTAAGAAGAGCCTTCCTTTGTTTGTTTGTTTGTAGTTGAGACAAGGTCTCCTTTTGTCAATCTGGCTTTCCTGGAACTCACTATGTAGACCAGGCTTGCCTCCATCTCCTGGAACTCACTATGTAGACCAGGCTTGCCTCCATCTCACAGATCTCACAGATCCACCTGCTTCTGCTTCCCAAGTGCTGAGATTAAAGACATGTGCCACCAAGGCTAGCTGAGAGTGACATTTTTTTTTTTAATACTTTTTTTTGGTCTTTTCAAGACAGGGTCTCCCTGTAGCCCCAGCTGTCCTGGAACTCACTCTGTAGACCAGGCTGGCCTTGAACTCACAAAGATCCGCCTGCCTCTGCCTCCCAAGGCGTAGGATTAAAGGCATGTGCCACCATGCCTGGCTTTTTTTTTAATACTTTTTTTTTGAGAGTGACATTTCTTAAAGTAAAAGCCAAATGCTGCCTTTGTTCAGTTCTTTGAGTTTACTGTATAATTATGCATTTTTTAAATATTTTATTTTTTTGTGTGTACGAGTGTGTAGCCTGCATGTATGTAAGTGCACCGGTGTTATGCATTGCCCGTGGAGGTCAGAAGAGGGTGTTGGATCTCCTGAAACTGTAGTTACAGACAGCTGTTAGCTGCCATATAGGTGCTGGGAATCGAACCTGGGTTCTCTGTAAGAGCAGCCAGTACTCTTAAATGCTGAGCCATCTCTCCAGCCCCTACATATCCATTTTATATGTACAATGTCTAATTTATATAGAGAATGTAGATACACACATGCATATGTGTATATGTGTGTGCATACATACACATGAGGTTATGATAGGTTTTGGAAACTATCGGAGTCACAGAAAAATGACTTGCCTCATAAGACATCAAAGAACTGCGCAAGAAGCCACAGCACCAAAGGGCTCTGACTGCTTAGCAATTTGTAGCTTGAAGGCTGATAAGCATCAGTTTTGCTCCAGTAAATAGAAGTTGAAATAGAACCATAACATTTGTTCTGGGAAACTAACTGAAGTCCCAAATCATAAATAATAAAGACTAGAAAAAAAAACCCTCTTTTAACTTAATGGACTGAAAAATTTCTTGCTTTTCGTTTTGGCTAATGGCCTATTGCTGGGCACTCCCAGAGCCGGCCCATTACAGGGGAATCAGACTTCAGTTTGTAAGCAGGACACCATCTAAAACATTATTTGTAAGCTAGCGGTGTGGGGCAACAACAACAAATGTGTCTTACTGGGTTCTTGGGTTCCTCTGTTTGTTCCCTATGGGTGCTGAGTTCTGGGTTGTAGTGGGCAGTTCTCTGCAGTGGTAGAAGAAGTCAGGTCAACTCCTGTTCCTTTAAACGTGGACTTCACTCTGAGCATAACTGAAGTAGAGGTTATTATTCTTTTCCATCAAAGAATTCTTTTCCATCCTCCCTCCTCTCTGTTGGCATTGGGCTCCTATTTCCTGAACTGCTGCTCTGTCCCAGGCTGCTGTCCTGCCCAGGGAGTCCGAGGCCCAAAGTTAGCCATTTCTGCTTCCTGTCCAATCAAACTTTCATTTCCTCTGGCCGGTTGATATCAGCTAAGGGCTGGAAGAAAAGCAAATCACAGCAGGCATGAACTCACACCGGGAGCAAATGACTGAGAACCTCTCAACGCCCCTAGTGTGTTAAGATGGGTCGCTTAGCTGGGTGTGGTGATTGATTGAGTCTATAATCCCAGCATGAGGGAGGCTAAGACTGGTGGATTGCTGTGAGTTTGAGGCCAGCCCGGGCTGCCTAGTGAGTTCCAGGCCAGCCTCAGCTGCAGAGTAAGGTCCTATTTCAAAGAATAGTAAAAAAGAAAAAGAAAAATATTAAATGGGTTGGTTGTGAGGGCTGAGAACTGTGGCAGAGGGTGATGGCAGGCAGGGGGTCAGAGGCTGTGGAAAAGCTCAGCAGTTAAGAGTGAGTGCTGCTTCTGGGGGCTGGAGAGATGGCCTAGCGGTTAAGAGCGCCGACCGCTCTTACAGAGGACCCGGGTTCGATCCCCAGCACCCACATGGCGGCCGAGAGCCGTCTGAAACTCCAATTCCAGGAGAACTCCAGCTCCAGGGGAATCCGAGACCCTCTTCTGACCTCCGCGGCGTTGCACGACACGGGTGCACAGACTTGCATGCAGACAGTACATTCATACACATACAGAAATAAATAAAATTAATAAAAAAAATTAAAAAAAAAAAAAGAGTGAGTGCTGCTTCTGCAGGGGACCCTAGTTCTGTTCCCAGCACCCACATTGGGTGGCTCACAACCACCTATAACTCCAGCTCCAGGGAATCCAACATCCTCTTATGGCCTCCACAGGCATCGGAACTCAGGTGCACATTCCCACACACAGGCACACAAGTACGGATTTTTTTTTTTTTTAAGTAGGGAATTAGAGATGTTCTAGCCAGTGAGATGGCTCAGCAGATAACAGTGGATGCTGTGCAAGCCTGAAGGCCTGAATTTGATTCTTGGAACCCACCATGGAAGGAGAGAGCCACCTCCCTGAAGTCTTCTGACCTCCACACATGTGCCATGACACGCATACCCATCCCCACACAATAATAATACTTAAAAAAAATATTTAACAATAATATTTGGATGTGGTGACTCACACCTGTAAATTCTAATACTCAGGAGGCAGAATCAAGAGCATTGTCATCAGTTTGAGGCCAGCCTGGGCAAAATAAGTGAGCTCCAGGCCAGCTTAGGCTACAGAGTAAGACTTTGTGTCAAAAAACAAAAACAAAAAGAAATCAAAACAGTACAAAAACAAGCAAAAGAGGGTCCGTGAAATGGCCCAGTGGGTAAGAGCATTTGGTGCCACACTTGACGACCTGAGTTTGGTCCTCAGAACCTACATGTGGAAGGAGAGAACTGACTCCACCTCCACATGTGTGTTGCGGCATACATACTCAAATGTGTACATGTGTGCAAACAGACACACACACACACACACACACACACACACACACACACACATTGAAGTGCCAGGTGTGGTAAGGCACTCCTTTAACCCCGGCACTCTGGAGGCAGAGGCAGACAGATCACTGTGAGTTCGAGGCCAGCCTGAGTTCCAGGACAGCTAGGGCTATAGGTGTTCTTAAAAAAACACCAGAAAAACTGCAAACTGTTTCTAGAGCAGGAACAGTTAGGAAATGACCATTCCTGAGAATCCCATGCTGGCCACCTAGAAGAGATTCTCAGATGTACACAATGGGGCCTCCTGGAAGGGACCGTGCTGGCCCTCTGCCAGCTCGCCTCCAGAATCAGGGGACAGGGTGCAGCCACTCACACGGAGCCCTCCGACAGCTTTTTGTGCCTCCAAATGATATCTTAACAGGGAGATAAGCATCTCCTGATGCTGACAAGAAAGTATAACATGAAAGACGCTAACAGAATTTCAAAGGCAGCGTGATTAATATCCAAAGAGAGATAAGGCATATAATCAGAGAAATGAGGGTGTGTCCAAGTGTGTGTTCAGGCTACTGTAACAAAATACCACGACTGGGTGGCTATGAACAACAGCAGTTCATTTCTCGCAGTTTTGGAGGCTTAGGTCAAGATCAGCATCCTGGTACGTGATATGTGGAGTCTGTCAGGTCCCACTCACTGGGTCAGAGGTCATGCCTAGCTGTCTGGGGTCTCTCTTCCAGTGGCACTGATCTGACTCCTGAGGGCTCCACTGCCTTGATCTAGTCGATGCCTGGATCAGTTACTTTTCTCATTGTTAGGACTAAATCCCCGGAAGAGAAGCCTTGGTTTACCAGTGAGTTCTAGGGGATACAACACACACTGTGGCAGGGAAGGCACGGGCAGGAGCCAGAGGCAGCTGGTCTCATCAAGTCCACAGTCAGGAACCAGAAAGCTTTCTCTTTTCATGTGCTGCAGGCCACCAGCCCATGGGATGGTGCTTCCTATATTTAGGGTGGCCGCTCCCATCTCAACTAACCGAATCTAGCAGTTTCCTCACAGATGTGTCCAGAGATTTGTTTTCATGGTGATTCTTAATTTCATCAAGTCAACAATCAAGATAATCAAATTAACCATCACTCCCCCACCCCTCCCAAGGGCAGAATGCTTTTACATGTTTCCATTCACCAGGACTTACAAAACAGAATTTAAGAATTTTACAAGTGGGCACCCAACAGAGCTGTAATCCCTGGGGACAGCTGTGCACCAGGCCTGCAGAGGACCAGACTGGAACAGAGGAGGGAAGTTCCCAGAGAAAAATGGAACCAGTGTGTGTGGGCTACATGGAAAATGTAGACAGGTGTGTAACACATGATGAAGTATGAGGAGAACCTAGTACAATTATTCTGCTAATAGACCTAGTAATAAACTTCCCCTTAAATTCTTATCTTTGTAGTGCATCTCTCAACACTCATCAGAAAAGCATCTTTTTTTCAGTAGATGGCAATTTATACAGAGACCGACATCTGGTCAGTGTGCAGAGAATGGAAGACTCTGGAGTGCTCTGCTCTAAATGGGACATCTGGATCACACTCCCAAGGCTCAGCAGGGATCACCAAGGAAGAGGAGTGGGAAGATTCTTTTTTTTTTTTTTGGTATTTTTGAGGCAGGGTCTTCCTTTTAGTCCCAGCTGGCCTGGAGCTCCCTCTGTAGACCAGGCTGGCCTTGAACTGACAGAGATCCTCCTGCCTCTGCCTCCTGAGTGCTGAGATTAAAGGCGTGCACCACAGTGCCCAGCGGAGTGGGAAGATTCTAAGAGCCGGAGGGAGTAGATGTCCAGTGGTGGAACAGTATTTGCCAGATATGACGTCACAGTCACACCCATGAACTCACAGCAGCTGGGACTGCATGCACAAGACCTGTACAAGGTCAGGCCTGCCAAAAATCCCAATATGGATGGGGGAGGGCTCATGAAGTCCCGCCTACCTCAGGAGGTATTGGCAATTGATGGCAGCTGGGAGAGAGTCAGTTTTCTTCAGGGATGGGGAGCCACACCCATGCATACAGAAAGCACCAAAAAAAAAAGTGGTGGAGGGAATGGGGGAGGGGATTTGGTCTAACTACATTATAAGCATGTGCAGATATTAAATATTAAAAAATAAAAATAATCAGAGAGGGCTGGAGACATAGCTCAGGGGTTAAGAGCATGTACTAGAGAGCTCCAGTGTGGTTCCCAGGACCCA
This sequence comes from Rhizomys pruinosus, assembly GCA_009823505.1. NCBI lineage: Eukaryota > Metazoa > Chordata > Mammalia > Rodentia > Spalacidae > Rhizomys > Rhizomys pruinosus. The sequence continues at coordinate 2,270,467 of VZQC01011991.1, forward strand.
TGATGGGTGGCTCACAACCACTTATCCACTGCCTCTGGCCTTCCCAGGCACTTGCACATACCCATGTACATACGCATAATTTAAAATAAAGGGGCTAAAGAGATGGCTTAGTGGTTAAGAGTGCACACTACTCCCAGAGAGGATCTGAGTTAGGTTCCCAGCACCCACTTCTGGCAACTCACCACTGTCTGTAACTCCAGCTCCAGGGGATCTGACAGCCTCTTCTGGGTTCTGCAGGCACTGCACTCAAGCAAGTGCAGAAAACCACAGGCAGACACACGTGCAGATACATGATTAAAAACAGATCCTTAAGAAAGAAGTACTGGAACAGTATTTTTGAAAAGAATCAGAAAAATCTTTTTAAAAACTAGGGAACTGGAGCTCACTCAAGTCAGTCTAGCCAGTTGGTGGGCTCAGGGAGACCCTGTCTCAAAAATAAGGTAGAGAGTAATTGAGGAAGATATCTGATGCGGTGATTAGTTTGCATAGTCATAATATAGTGACTATAGATTCCACCAAAATTTATGATCTAACCATACTGAGAGGGATGGGAGTTGGGAAGCATTATAAGATTTAACCCATACATACCATGGTGACATATGTTACCTAAGGTATCAGTTGGGAAATCTTCCTGTAAGGCCAGGTGTGGTGGTATACCTCTTTAATCCCAGCACTCTAGAGGCAGAGGCAGGGGGATCTCTGTGAGAAGAAATTGAGGCCAGTCTGGTTTATGTAGTGAGTTAGTGAGTTCCAGACCAGCTAGGGCTATAGGAAGACCAGAGAGAGAGAGAGAGAGAGAGAGAGAGAGAGAGAGAGAGAGCGCTTACTATGTACACTATTGAATTTAGTACTATGAAGATTGTTCTGGAGAGAGAGAGAGAGAGAGAGCAAGCGAGCTTACTATGTACACTATTGAATTTAGTACTATGAAGATTGTTCTGGAGAGAGAGAGAGAGAGAGAGAGAGAGAGAGAGAGAGAGAGAAAGCGAGCTTACTATGTACAGTATTGAATTTAGTACTATGAAGATTGTTCTGGTTAGCTTTCAATTGCTGTGGATAAAACACTCTGACCAAAACCGACTTGGGGAGGAAATGGTTTATTTCAGCTTACAGTACAGTTCATTGAGGGAGGCCAGGGCAGGAACTCAAGCAGGAACCCAGAGGCAAAAGTGATAGCAGAGACCGTGGAGGCACATGCTTATGGGCTTGCCCTCCTGGGCCGTGCTCAGCATGCTTTCTTCTATACCCAGGACCACCTGCCTGGGGTGGCACCACCCACGGTGAACTGGGCCCTCCCACATCACTCCACAATTAAGAAAATGCCCACAGGTCAGTCCAATGGAGGAAATTCCTCAACTGGAGGGTCCCTCTTTCCAAGTGTCAAGTTGACAGCTGAAGGTATCCAGTCCAGGGATGAATTCCAGAAAAGAGTGATCCAGTTGGGACAAGCTTTTGAATACTTTTTTTTTTTTTTGGTCTTTTTGAGACAGGGTCTCCCTGTAGCCCCAGCTGTCCTGGAACTCACTCTGTAGACCAGGCTGGCCTTGAACTCACAAAGATCTGCCTGCCTCTGCCTCCCAAGTGCTAGGATTTAAAGGCATACACCACCATGCCCGGCAGGTGAACAAACTTAAAAACACACATGGTGACACATGCCTGTGATCCTACTGTCTGAGAGGCTGAGGCAGGAGGATCACAGTGAGTCTGGGGTCAGCCTAGGCTACATAGTTGAGTTCTAGGACAGATTGGGCTACAGGGAGACACTACCTATGAAAAAAGAAAGACAAAACAAAAAAAAAAAAGGAGAAAAAAAATCCTTAATATGAAATGCAACAAAAACAAATGATTGTAAATAATTTCAGATTAATAATGGTAATTATAGAGCTCAGAAGAACTGACCCAGAGAACTTGAACAGCGTATTTTAATATATATGGCTGTAAGGATCATGAATAATTCCTGAATGCTAATTGGCAGGACAGTTGGTCTGCAGTGGTATGGATTAGATATTTGAAATCACTCCCAGTACATACTCCACCACACAGCAGATACAGAAACAAATTATGAACAACTGGAGGCTGGGTGCAAGTTTCTCATTACCCTGGGAGTTGCATATATGGAAAAAGGGGAAGCCAGCATGAACCCTGAGGTATTCCAGGCTAATGACCAGAATTAGAGATAGCAGTAGGAATTTACATTGTGATTGTCCTGTGGCTACTTAGGAAAACTTGCTTGTTCTTCAGAAGTACACTCTGAAGTATTTAGAAAGGGATATCATACTGCTGATTCTAAAGTGGTTGGAAGGAAAAAAAAATTGGTTGTTGGGAATCAAAATGGGGATGAGAGGATAATGGGAGGGAGGGGGCTGGAGAGATGATTCAGCAGTTAAGAGCACTGCCGGGTTGTGCAGCACCCACATGGCAGCTAACAACTTTCTGTAACTCCATCTCCTGGGGATGGCCTCCATGGGCACTGCAATAACGTGGGTACACTTGCATGTGGGTATGTACTCATGTACATAAAGTAATAAATTTAAAAAATTAGAAAAGAGGATAATGGGGGAATATAATAAAAGGACATTGTATACACATGAAATTGCGAAAGAATAAATATTAAAAAAATTGGAAGAACAAAGAGATGCAAATGTGGTAAAATGGTCACACTTGGGAGCTCTAGGTTATGGATTATGTAAATATATATTTAATATATATACTACTCTTGCTACTTTACTGTGAAGTTGAATTCTTTTTTAAGACGGGCCTTACTTTCTAGCCCAGGCTGACCTGGTACTTGTTATTTAGACCAGTCTGGCCTACAATTTGTGGTGATCTTCCTGCCTCTGCTTCCCAAGAGTTGGAATAACAGGGTGTGTTGGACCACCATATTTGGCCTGAAATTATTTAAAAAGAAAGTTATGGCCACGCCTGATGGTGTATTTTAATTCTAGTGCTTGGGAGGTGGAGACAGGAAGACCAGGTTCATGATCATCTTCTGCTACACAGTGAGTTCAAGGCTAGCTGGGAACTGCAAGAAACCCTGTCCTTCCCAAGAAACCAACACAGATTTCTCAAAATAAAGTTTGATCAATTTGGTAAAGGCAGTTTGGCTAAGTACATATGAACCAGGGAATAATTATCAATAAGGACAATTAAAGCATGCACAAAGCAACCAACAAGCTTACAGAATTTTGGGGTTGGGTAGGAAGAAGGGTATGGCCGTGTGGGATGAAGTCCTGAACTCAAAAGATGAAGGGGAGGCTGACAAAGTAGTGATTTGTGACTGTAAGCCCCAGTGGCATTCCCTGATCTGACCATTCATGGTGTCTGAAGGTCACTGGGACGCATGAGGGGCTGAAGGGGAGCAGAATCAGGGGAACCTGTTTCTTGACCTCACTATGCAGCCCAGGAAGACCATGAATTTGACGCTCCAGTCTCCACCTCCCAGGCGCTAGGATTACAGATACGCACCACCAGGTTTCGCCATAGCTTTACAGTTAAATAATTTCAGGCTCAGCTTCCTAGAGCGGAAGGGCCCTGCGGGGGGTCGGGGGGGGGGAGGCCCTAGTTCTATGCTCTCCTCTTCCATGAGTTTCGAGACCCCAGGATGGAAGCCGACTCCAGTACCCCGGGGCGGCGCCCTTGTTCCTGACAGCTGCTCCAGCCGACCGAGGAGGGAAAGTCCAGCGGGCGGTGGCTCGGGAGCGCGTGTCCGGCGATGCGTCAAGCCGCGGCCACCCATGACTTATTTTGGACCCTGTGGTTAAATTACTCATCCCAGGGGCGCTGCTCAGGCCGTGGCCCACTGAGCAAACCCTGACGGAGCTGCGGCCTTTGGCTCCAGACATCAGGTCGCAGCTGCCTGGTGACCTGGCACGGCCCGCGAGGAGAGGGCCGCGGCGCCCCCGCGAGGGCCTGCGAGAAACTACCGCGGCGAGGGCGGACGGACACCGGGCGGCCCTCGGGCTACTGTTCGCTCTGAAGAGAGAGAGCCAGGGAGGGTGTGACGCAGGCAGGGCGGGGCCTTCGGGGCGGGGCGAGCCGAGAGGGGCGGGGCGACGCTGGGCCTATGAGGGGAGGGACAAGTTCGGAGGTGAGGGGCTAAGGTAAAAGAGGCAGGGTGAGGCTGGGCCTTCAGGGGCGGGGCGAGGAGGAGCAGAGCCCAAGGCCCACCCCCGACCCCCTCCCCCCGGCAAGGCAGGAGTGACAGGGCGTGGTTCGCCGGGCTTGGGGCGCACGCGCGCTGGGACGGCGGAGGGAGACGGAGGGCGGCGGAGGGCGGCGTTGAGGCCTGTCAGGGTGAGGGTGGTGCACTAGAACTGTCAGGGGCTGGGCCGGGGCCGCCGGGCTAGGGCAGCCGGGTTGGAGAGGAGGAGGAAGGCCCTGGTTGCTGGGGAGGGATGCGGATGTGGGAGGGATGACAGTGGCAGAAGCCGAGGGGACCGCGGGGGCGGGGTGTCCCCTGGGAAGAAGGCCTGTCTTTCAGAAAGCTCCCCTGGGGAGGAGAGGCCGAGCGAGAGTCCCGGGGAGGTCCCCACAACACCCCGAGCCGCTACTGGGCGGCGGCTGCACGGGCCAAGCCTAAAGTGTAAGTTGCCATGGGCAACCAGTTCGAGTGACTGACGAGACTCAGTTTGCGTGGGATGTTCCGGTTATAGAACCGAAGCATCCTAGGCCCTGAGCCCAGGACTGTAAAACTCCATGAGGCCTCCCTGACCACGTGTTCGGCATTGCCACCCACAATGGACCGGGGTGACCCTCCACTCTGCCTTTTTTATATTAGTGTGAAGGCACCCTCCACCACACGGTGCCAACACGTCTATCCTTATAAAAACTTAGGTGGAAGCCGCCCTTCTTTATGAAGGTAGGTAGACTACAGGTAGGTAGACTACAGGTAGGTAGACTACAGGGAGGACGTTGCTTTATACTTCATGTTATAAAATTAAAATATCAGCCCCAGTGTCTAAGTTTGTAGTGAGGATGAGTCTACAGTCAATTGGAACTTACTTATAAGAGTCCTTGATCTGGACTCTGTGCCACTACCACCTTCAACTCCAGAATTCTGAGTTTCAGTGAGAACAGACGTTAATTTAAAATGAAATACACAAAGCATCAAAAAAAAATAATAAAGTTAAAAAAAGAGTAGGAAAATTGAAATGAAATAGAAACTAAAAAAAAATAAAATAAAATTTAAAATTAGTTTCTCACTATACTGAAAAAAGCCCTTAGGTTATTAGAAAGTGCAGTAGAATGTAGCTAGAGATGCTTATCTTTTTCGTTTCTAACCCCAAAAGCCTCATGATGGAACGCCCGACCCATTCAATGGAAAGATGAAGGAGCCTCGCAGGAACACAGTATGAGTGGAAGGAGAGGTGCCTCTGTGAGTCTTGCTTCTCATTAGTTTCTCGTGTCTTCCCAGTGCTTCAGGACAGGTTGTGAGAGATTTAAGTGGCTGAGGTATATCTTGTCAGCCTGTAGTTAAATGATGGAACTGAGTAGTTACATTACTTCTCATGTCAGAAAGGGTGAATATTATTCATGTGGTCCTAGTGAGTCAAGTCATCATACTGTGATTATTACCAAATGACAGAGGGCATCGGATGCCAGGTTCTGGAATTGCGGTCACCAGTCTTTTTTTGTGTTTTTCTTGTTGCTGTCTTTGAGTTGCTGTGTAGCTCAGGCTGGCCTTGAACTTGCAACCCTCTCACCTCAGTGAGTGCTGTGATGATAGGTGTGTGCCACCATGCCCAGTTTATCACTAGCTTTAAGGATTTTTTTATGTGTGCGTGCACGTGCACACACTATGGGTGCTGGGAATTGAACTGGGTCCTCTGTAAGAGCAGCAAGTCTTCTTATTCACTGAGCTGTATCTCCCCCCCCCCCTTCAGCCCCCACTGTCTAGCATGTGGCCCTGGCTAGCCTGGAATTGGCTGTGTAGATCAGGTTGGTCTTGCACTTGCAGCAATCTTCCTGCCTCTCTGCCTTCTGAATGCTGGGATTGCAGATCTCCCCCACTGTGCCCAGCTTATTGCTAGCTTCTGTAGTGAGAGCATGTTCTAGATGAGATGAAAGAGTGGGTTTTTAGTTCCTTAGATACTTTCCCCAATAAACTGATTGGAAGTGGGGAAACCCCTTTTAAGTGTGACCACCTGAAGACATTAGCCACAGTTTACTGCATTGTAGGGAAGGAATGGAGATGTATTTGGAAGACAGGTAAAGTCCCTAGGATGAATAAATCAATTTTATATCAGACTTCTTGTGTTTTTTTTTTTTTTTTTTTTTTTTTTTCTTTTTGTTTGGCAGAGTCAGGTACTTCGGCACTCTGAAGAGATATTAAAAACAGCTCTCATCTCAAAGAACCCAGTGCTTGTGTCACAGTATGAAAAACTGGGTGCTGGAGAACGACGTTTAATGAATGAAGCCTTCCGGCCAGCTCATAACCTCTTTGCACCCATTTCCATGCATTCACAGTCAGATTGGATCATCTCCCACCCTGAGGATCCCCAAGACTTTGAACAATTCTTCAATGATCCCTTCAGAAAGACCCCCTCTCCAGGGAAACACATTATCTATATGCAGTCCATTGGTATGTATTAGGAATATGATGGTTTGGGTTTGGCTTTGCCATGGTGCCATTGTCAGAGGTGGTTTGGGCTGTTGATCTAATTCAAGTGAGAAGTTTAGATAACATTTGTTTATTTTTATTTTATGCGTATGAGTGTTATGCGTGCAAGTATGTAAGTGAAGCCGGGTCATGCAGTGCCTGAGGAGGTCATATGAGGGTGGCAGATCCCCTGGAACTGGAGTTACAGGTGCTTGTTAGCTTCCATGTGGCTGCTGGGATTTGAACCTGAATCTTCTGGAAGAGCAATCAGTGCTCTTAACTACTGAGCCATCTCTCCAGCCCCTTTATAACTTTTTGTTGTTGTTGTGCTAGGAATTGAGCCCAGGGCTCTGTGCAGGTCAGGTATTCTAACATATATGATTTTTAGAAGTATTATTATTTTTTTGTTTGATGTGTGTGTGTGTGCATCTGTGTACAATGTGGGAGGAGGGCATGCATGTGCTATGGCAAGAACATGGAGGTCAGAGAAGAGCTTTGTGGAGTCTGTTCTCTTCTACTTTTAATGAGTTCTAGGGCTGTCAGGCTTGTATATCAGGCACCTTTACCTGCTGAGCTATCTTATTGACCCCCTATATGATAATTATTAACACTCATTGAAATGGTAGATGTTTTGTAGCCAAGCTAACTTAACAGTGAAAATATTTTTTCTTTTGACTGATAAAGGTGTATTGGAATTTTAGAGTTGCTTGTGTTTCTAATTCCAAATTCCTAGTTTATAGAATAAGGTGAAGACTGGCTGTTTCAGTTATCTTGAAGTCTCTTTTGATTCTTCCCCCCACATTATAGGATCTCTAGGAAACACCGAACTTATCAGTGAAGGATATATTAAGTGGCTCAAGGGCTACTGTGAAGCATTTTTCTATGGCTTGACAGTAAAATTCCTAGAACCAGTCTCAGTCTCTGAAACGAAGTGCTCTTTTAGAGTGAACGAACACACACAAAATCTGCAAATTCATGCAGGTAAATTGAGCAACCTTACAGTTGAAATTTAGTGGAGAGGACATGCATATGTAATATGTATTGTTTTTAAATAGGGCACATCCTGACATTCTTAAAGAAGAAGAAACCCGAAGATGCCTTCTGCATCGTGGGGATAACAATGATTGACCTTTACCCAAGAGAGTCCTGGAATTTTGTCTTTGGACAGGCCTCTTTGACAGAAGGTATTCCTTTTTGACGTTGTTAGTAGAAGCTTCCTGAAGCTGAGAATATTTGAAGATGTTCATAGAGGAAAAAAGAAAAAGTCCACCCAGGATTAGTTTTGACTTAAAGCTGATATTTTCAGTGAGGTGCCAGGAATGTCAAAATGGGCAGAGTCCTTTTGAAGATCTACTCAGGTAGACTTTCTACACCCGACATGACCTTGAAGTCCTAAAACTTACTTCACAGAGTCATTAGGAGATAATTTGTGTAACAATTCCTATTCATAAAAAGTGTGGTTCGCCTGGTCTGTGTAGAGGCACTTGGCATGGCAGCTGGTAAATGGAAGTTACATATTAGCAAAGTAATTTAAAGAAATTAAGGCCAGAGCTGGGCATGGTGGTGCCACGCCTTTAATCCTAGCACTTGGGAGGCAGAGGCAGGCAGATCTTTGTGAGTTCAAGGCCAGCCTGGTCTACCGGGCGAGCTCCAGGCCAGCTGGGACTAAAAGGGAGATCCTGTCTCAAAAGTACCAAAAAAAAAAAAAAAAAGAAATTAAGGCCAGGTGTGGTGGCACACATTTTTTAATCCTAGCACTTGGGAGGCAGAGGCAGGTGGATCTTTGTGCGTTCAAGGCCAGCCTGGTCTACAGAGCAAGTTCCAGGACAGCTGGGGCTACAGGGAGACCCTGTCTCAAAAAGACCAAAAAAAGAAAAGAAAAAGAAATTAAGGATATTTGAATCTTGCTAATTTTTTTCTATTTGTGTGTGTGGGGGGGGTGTTACCGAGGACTGAACCCAGGGACTAGTCATACAAGGCAAGTGCTGTACCACTGCACTACATCCATGACTAGCTCTTGCTGTTTTCTTTTTTTAATTTTATTTATTTTTTATGTGTATGAGTGTATTGTCTGCATGTAGGTTGGTGCACCCATGTCATCGTGCAATGCCGTGGAGGTGAGAAGAAGGTGTCGGATTCCTCTGGAACTGGAGTTAAAGACGGTTCTCAGCCGCCATGTGGGTGCTGGGGATCGAACCCAGGTCCTCTGCAAGAGCAGTCGGTGTTCCTAACTCCTAGGCCATCGCTTCAGCCCCCATCTTGCTGTTTGTTTTCAACTCAACTTTTCATAATCTTGTACCAGTGGAGTAGCCATACACTGATACAGGAGGGTGTGTTTCATTTTCAACTTGTATTATGACTTTTTTTTTTTCCTTAAGTAAACTTAAGTGGTAGGGTGCTTATTTAGAAAACCAACTTGGGGCCAGGTATAGTAACGTACCCCTGTAACCGCAGCACTTTGGAAGTAGAGTCAGAAAGATTAGGAGTTCAAGGCTAGCCTCAGCTATATAGTGAATTTAAAGGAAGCCTGGGCTATTATTAAGTACCTGGGCTATACAAAACAGAGCCCCAGCAGTTCTTGCTGGGTATGGTGGCAGGTTCCTGTCATTCCAGCACTTGGGAGGCAGAGGCAGGAAGAGCGAGTGTAAGGCTGGGCTGGGCTGTGTCTGACAGCAGGATTATGGGGAGAGGTGAGGCATGGGGACAAAATAAGAAGAAGAAGGAAAGAAAGCCAACCTCTACTTTGATTTGGGACATAACTACTTGATTAGGAACTTTCCATGGCAGTGTTGGGGGTGGAGAGGGATCAGTCAATGAATCATCCTTCTTCTCTTCTTTTTGTTTGTGCATTTCTGTACTTTGCTCTCCCACTTTGCTCTTCTCTGTCTGACTTCGTTCCTTAGGATCTAAGACAGGCTAGAAGGGAGAAGACCGGTGAATAAGTGGAGTAACTGTTAGGATCTAGGGATTGGGGGAGTAAGAGCCTAGGACTAGACTGGGAGTGCATAGTCCGTCTGGGTATACACTGTTAGGTCCAGGGTTTGGAGTTGGGATGTTTCTGTTTCGGGGTGGCGGCTGGGGAATACAATTTCATCCTCAGTTCTCCACATACATGAGGTTGGGTTTTTTTTGTATTTTTGAGATAGGGTCTTCCTGTAGCCCCAGCTGGCAGAATTAGCTAAGTAGACCAGGCTGGCCCTGAATTCACAGAGAACCACCTGCCACTGCCTCCTAAGTGCTGGGATTAAAGATGTGCACCACTGTACCTGGCCGTACATGAAGTTCTTCATGACACCCCTCTGAAACTACCAGCATTGGACACTTAGGTTACTGTCCTGGTGACTTTTGTGATGTGAGTGGATTTTTATCAGAAGTCCCCCTTTATTAGCTTTTTAGAGATGGAAACATTAAAACTCGATTTAAAACAATTTAGTTTTGACCTAGATACTGCTGGCTAATTTATCATATATATTTGAGGAAACATTCCCCAAATGGTTTCTATTTTAATTATTTTTTAAGGGTAAGTTTTTAAAATACTTTATTATATAAAATAAGGTGTAGCAACCAGTGCCTCAGAGTTGACCTTGCTACAATAAAATTGCCTTGTAGGACTAGGGACCTTATTTTCCAAGATAAAAGTTTTTTATTGTTGATGATGTTGATTTTTGTTTGTTTGGGACAGGATCTCCCTATAGTTCTAGTTGGCCTGGAACTCATAGAGATCTCCCTGCCTCTGGCTCCTGAGTACTGGGGTTAAAGGTGTGGTAGGTGTGGTAGCACACGCCTTTAATCCTAGCACTCAGGAGGCAGAGGCAGGGAGAGCTCTATGAGTTCAAAGCCAGCCTGATCTACAGATTGAGTTCCAGGACAGCCTGGAGCTACAGGGAGACCCTGTCTCAAAAAGGAAAAAAAAAAAAAAAGGTGTGCACCACCATACCTTGCTAAAGATTGCATTTTTTAGGTACAGAAACAATTATCAGCCAGGTGTGGTGGTGTACACCTTTAATCTCAGCACTTGGGAGGCAGAGGCAGGCAGATCTCTGTGAGTTCAAGCCCAGCCTGGTCTACATAGGGAATTCTAAGACAGCTGGAGCTGCAGGGAGACCTTGTCTCAAAAAGACATATAAAGCAGGCATGGTGGTGCACACCTTTAATCCTAGCACTCAGGAAGCAGAGGCAGGTGGATCTTTGTGAGTTCAAGGCCAGCCTGGTCTACAGAATGAGTTCTAGGACAGGTGGGGCTACAGAGAGACCCTGTCTCAAAAAGACCAAAAAAAAAAAGACATACATACATACATAATACATAAATAAATAACAGAATATTCTTGCTGAAGGTATTATGTGAAGTACGCTCTCACCTGTTTGATCAAAGCAGATCACTTGTGATACATGGTTAGATTTACTTTTCCTTTTCGAATATTCTGCCCAAATTTCAAATATTCATCTGCAGTTCCTAAGGGTGAGGTAAGGAACATTCTTTTGAATCAAGTTAAATTGGATAAACTTACTGTGAGTTTATTTCCCTATGAAAAGCTATTTTAGAAGCTGGAGGTAGAACTGAGTGATACAGTGCATGCCTGCTTAGCAGGGCCAGGGCACTGGGATTGCTAGCACTGAAAATAAGTAAATAAATTCAAGGTAGGATATGACTCACTAGCAGAGCACTGCCCAGCATGCTTGAGTCTGTAGCAACACACACACACAATCACACACACACACACACACACACACACACACATTATTTAGCAATAACAACTGAAAGGCATAAATCAGAGTGTTTGTATAAACAAGCCCAGTTATAAAACAGTCCCCTGTAGAGCGAGCTATGCTTCAGCCTGTTCTCCTTGTGTGCAGAGATGATAGAACTCTAAATGTTACACAGGAAGTCAGTTGCAAGGGTGTTTACTCTGGTCACCCAGCACCAGCCTCATGATAGAGCTGTGCTGTGCTTTAGAAAAGGAGTGGAGGAGGGGAAGAGGCTGTTCTTTCAAAGGCAATGGCCAAAACCTAGTTCTGAGACATCAGGACCAGTGGGGGCTGTGTGAGGAGAAGCCAGATCCCCTCACTGATATGTATGAGGCAGAGATCTGTGCTTGTGATCCCAGACTAAAATCATGACTGCCCGTTGGTCTGTGGTTGTCTGGGGGATCTTTTTGGTGTACTTGACTAGGACTGTCCCTGAAAGAAGACTTTCTCTACAAGGAGAAGCTTTCAGAAACTTCCAGTGCCCTCATGTTTGACCATAGGTCCATTGAGGGTTTATTTTATGTAAAATTTTTATTAGCATGTATTAACTATACATACTAATAGATTTCATTGTGATATTTCATGAATATAGATAATATACTTTGATCAGATCCCCCTCCTCATTCCCCTCTCACATCCCCTCCCATTCATGCTGAGCCCTCCTGTTGCCCCATCTACTTTCATGTTGTGCGTGGTATGCGAATCAGAGTTTAATTAGGGTTGTTTACAGGAGCATAACATCTTACCAGTACACCACAAAAGAAAGAGGGAAGATCTATAGAGCAAATTCAATTGCAGGTAAAGATTTAGATTGTGAAGTCTGGGACAAAAATCCCTCTGTGTTGACAAACCTTCAGTATTTTCAACAGTGAACATGAATACAGATGTGCACTAACTGCACTAACAAGACTTTCTTGGTCTCTCCTTTGGGAATCTTACCTGGTCCTCCTTTTTCTAGGTGTAGGGATATTCAGCTTTGCCAGGTATGGCGAGGATTTCCATGGATTCCGATTCAAAGGCCAAGTGAAGAAGTCGAAGCCGGCATCTGCCAGTGACTACTCCATTTTTGATAACTATTACTACCCTGAAATCACTAGTCTTTTGCTGCAGCGATCATGTAAGGTAAGTTGCTTTAAAAAAAAAAATCTTAGCTGGGCGTGGTGGCACACACCTTTAATCCTAGCACTTGGGAGACAGAGGCAGGCAGATCTCTGTGAGTTCAAGGCCAGCCTGGTCTACAGAGTGAGTTCCAGGACAACTGGGGCTACAGGGAGACCCTGTCTCAAAAAGACCAAAAAAAAAAAAAAAATCTTAAGGAGGGGATGGAGAGAGGGTTCAGCACTTAGGCAGTTATGAGCGCTGGCTGTTCTTGCAGAAGATCCAGGCTCGGTGCTCAGCACCTACGTGGTGGCTAAGAACTTCAGTTTTAGGGGATCAAATGATCTTCTCTGGGCTCTGTGGGCATTGTATGACTGTGTACACTTACATATACAAAATAAAAATATCTTATGGGAGGTTTTTTGTCCTTTCAGATAGAATTTTTGCTTTCTCCAAGATTACTTGTTGGGGTTTGAGAGGGTCCTTTTTTTTTTGGTCCTTTTCGAGACAGGGGTCTCTCTGTAGCCCAGCTGTCCTGGAACTCACTCTAGACCAGGCGGCCTTGAACTCAACAAAGATCCCCTCCCCTCTGCCTCCCAACAAATACTAGGATTAAAGGCGGTGCGCCACCACGCCGGTGCTGGAGCGAGGGTCCTTTTCTTAGAAATACTTGCTCAAAGTATATTCACAGGTACCCCTGCATTCAGTATGCTTATTAGCAGTAGATCAAGCCCTCCCATATCTACTCAGTCTGTCTCTGGGAGTAAAGGGGCCCAGAATCTAAACTGTAACAAGGACCTAAGCAACTCACCAGCCTCCTGCGTATCTGCAGAGTGCTGGGATTACAGGCAAGCATGTACCACCACACCCAGCTCTGGAGATGCTTTTGATGGTCACGACTGCAGAGGGATTGTATTATCATCAAGTGGGCAGGGATACGGTCATGTGTCCTTCAGTGCTCATGTAAGGGGCTATGTCAGATTTTGGTGATGATCAGATGGAAGTGTCAGGCACCTGTTCTGTTAGATCTTCGCCAGGCTGCTTGTCACCCTCTCTCCCATCGATGGGCTCTTTCTCTGTCTTTCTTTCTGTTAAGGTGCTATCTGCCTTCCTGCCTCATTTACTCAAGCAATTCCCACAACGTGAAATCAGCCATCCAACATGTCACCAGCATCAAAGGGGCGACCCTGGTCCAGGGGTATCTTTTCTTACTCGCGATCGTAATGACAAAAGCCAAGGACCCTGATATTATTATTCACAGTGCTTAGATACGATCTGGCGATCATACTGAAGTTGTCTGGTGTGATGGCAAGGGGTGTCTGTAAAACCGATTGTTTTTTTTTTTTTTTTTTTTTTTGTCTTTTTTCAAGAAAGGGTCTCCATGTAGCCCGGCTGTTCTGGGAAACCTCACTATGAGGACCAGGCTGGGCTTGAACTCAGAAAGATCTGCCTGCCTCTGCCTCTCTTGTTTCTTTTGAATCAAATTGAGCAAACTTACATGAGTCTGTTTCTTTACCCAATGAAGGATTTTAGGGAAATGGGGTAGCGCTGAGTGCGGTGTTGGGCATATGCGTCAGGCCCTGCACCTGGTTTGCTTTCTTGGAAAAGAAGCAGAACAAAACACTTGATGATGATCGTAGTAACAGATGTGCATGTATTTGTTTGCAGACTTTATCCCATGAGATTGGACATATCTTTGGGCTGCGGCACTGCCAGTGGCTCTCATGCCTCATGCAAGGTTCCAACCACTTGGAGGAGTCTGACAGGCGTCCCCTAAACCTCTGCCCTATCTGCTTGCGCAAGTTGCAGTGTGCTATCGGCTTCAATATCATAGACAGATACAAAGTAAGTGGGGGAAGTGGTTAGCTAAGTAGCAAGCCGACATTTTCTATTAGGTCTTTTAGAGCTATAATTTATCAGAGGAAACTAGTGTAAAGACAAGCATGGACACTGCGGTTTTCTTTAAATAAGAATGCAAAGAGCGGCACTGAAGCAGGAGCCCTGCCCCTCAGTGGCTCTTCACTCTAAACTAAAACCCTTGCTGCCTCACCACAACTGTGAGGACCAGGTTTTGGATCCCCAGAACCCACATAAATGCTGATTAGTCACAGTGGTTCACCTGCAATCCCAGTTCTCAAGAGGCTGAAACAGTCTTGCCAGGGGACTGGCAAGCTTCAGGTTTCAGGGGGCACCCTGCTTCAGTATTAGGAGGGGACAACAGTGCCTCAGGTCTTACACAGGCCACACCAGGCTGTGCAACCAGCTGTTAAGACCTTGAGTTCGAACATCCCTAGAGTCCACAGTTGGAAGGGAGTGAGGACCCCTTTGCAGTTGTCTCTCTGTACTTCTCTCATGTATGTGGCATGGACAGTCCCTTCGCATTTCCATCCACCCATAGACTAAGTCGAAATAAATAATAAATCAGAATTATATGAATATATATATATACAGGGCATGGCGATTATATGAGATCTATCTATCCTATTTCATTATATATATATCATGGAGACTAGCATGTCTTCCGCTGCTTCCTTGAGGCTGGCACATGAAACGCGTATGCCACCACACTCAAGCTTAAATTATGTAAAAATTAAAAAACCCATGTGATAAAACCCACAGAAGGCGGCTACGGTAGGCGCTGGCATGGGACCACATACCTTGTGAACCCAAACACGTAGTGACTGCTGAGGCAGGACGGATGTGCCATGAGGAAACGAGGCCAGCCTTGGGTCACATATGACCATAATATAGCCAAGCCTTGTTCCAAACATAACCTGGCTCAAAATCAAAAAATGCGGGGGGGAAAGATGGTCGTTAGTCTCCTTGTTAAGAGCACTGGCTCGCTCTTGCAGAGGTGGTCCTGTGCAGGTCTCATAAACCAGCGGTTAACGCCAGTTCCAGGGGCCTCCGAAACCCTCTTCTTGGGCCGAGACATGGGCAGGACCTTGGGTGCGTGCAACCGGCCCCATACATAAAGGGGAGTTGTCTGAGGTACAGGCAACAACCATTTTCAAAATAAATCTACGTTATTTTGAAATTTTTACAAACAGAAAGATAACTTTAATTGATCATTTTGACTCTCTTAATAGTTCACGTGAGGACCTGATAAGAAAAAGCTGCATTTTTAGGACAAGAAAGATTAGATTGCTTTACAGGAGCAAAATGCATACTGATCTGTGTGGGCACCGTCCCCCTTTTTAAAACAAAACAAATTTTTTTTTTTGGTCTTTCGAGACAGGGTCTCCCTGTAGCCCCAGCTGTCCTGGAACTCACTCTGTAGACCAGGCTGGCCTTGAACTCACAAAGATCTGCCTGCCTCTGCCTCCCAAGTGCTAGGATTAAAGGTCACCATGCCTGGCTTGGCATAGTCCCTTTTATAAGCATGTAAATATCTGGTTGTAACTTAGCTTTCCAGAGATAGGGTTTTCCACTAGGAGGAAAGGAGGGTTGTGTTTAAGAAGGAACAGGGAAAGTTCTCATCTCTGTGTATCAGCTGCACCCTGTGGCTACTTAGGGCTGTGCCTGCTCATGCAGGGAACGACCGCCCTTGGAAATCTGCTTTCATGAATTCACACATACACATCTGTTCATACCTTTGGGCACATTTGCATGTTTGTGTACATGTGCATTAAGCTAAAAGCACAGCACAATGCCTTGCATAGCATTAAGCAAATTGAGAAAAGAAATTACAATTATCCTGCCATCCTAAAATGGTGTAAGAATTAGTATATTTTTCATCTTTTTTCCCTGCATACTTCCATTGTTTGTTTTTTGGGTCTCACACTGTAGCCTTGGCTGGCATGGAGTTGTCACCGTGTAACCCAGGGTAGCTGTGAACTCCTGGCAATCCTTCTGCCTCAGTCAACACACCCAGCTCTGGTATACTTTGACCATAATTTGCAGTTATGTTTTATACATTTTTGGCCTGTGTTTTATTCAGTATGTCACAAGTGTTTTGTGTTTGTAGTTGTCTTCATCAGGTGCAGCATCTTCCTGGGGAACACAAATCACTTAGAAAGCCAGTCTTACATGCTGATGTTATCTTGCCTAAAAACTTTTCTATTGTGATTTGCTAAACGATGGCCGGCTTAAAGACGGTTCTTAGCCGCCATATGGGTGCTGGGAATTGAACCCAGGTCCTCTGCAAGAGCAGTTGGTGCTCTTAACTGCTGAGCCATCTCTCCAGCCCGATTTGCTAAACTATTATCTGTGTGTGTGTTTTTCAAGGCACTGGTGAGGTGGATTGATGAAGAATGTAGCAACACAGCAAGAGCAACTTCGGAACACGATTGTGAGGATGAGGGGCTGCGGAAACCTGTGGAAGCTTTCAAGGAATGGAAAGAATGGATAATAAAATGCATTGCTGTTCTCCAAAAATAAGCACTTGCAGATAGGAGTAACAAAAATAAACATGTGCACATTAAGCATTCACTGTGTGGAGTATGTCATTAGACAAACCATCTACTAGTTCTGTGCTATGGCCAAGTGGCAGCCTAGAAGCTTCCTTGAAGCCCCCAGCCTGGAACGAGGCCCACGGGGAGCAGTGAGAGCCCCGGGCCGGCCTCCTGTCTCACCGTCTGTGGCATGTCCTGTCTTTTCTATTTGGGGTACTGGGGTTTGACCCAGGCCTTGCGCATGCGTAGCGGCCTTACTACTGAGCTACAGTCCCAGCCCACAGTACTTTCCACCTTTGTATCTTGAAGATGAAACTTAAGAACTCATTCTTTGTTCTTGTCTTCCTTTTTGTGACTACATGTGAGGTGTGTGCATATTCGGGACTTTGGGGACAGCCGCAGCAGGTATCCTCAAGAGCCTTCCATCTTGCCTTCTGAGAGAAGGTCTCACGGTTTAGAGCACAGCCATGAGCCCCGGAAGCACTCACTGGTGCTGAACTCAATGCTTGGGTCCCTGGGCTTGCATGGGCTTCCCCCCCCCCCAGCACTCCCCAGTCTTCTTTCTCCATTTTGAGACCTAGATTCTTTCGTTGTTGTACCTTATATAAGATAATATAATTAAAAGCAGATTTTACAACCTATTTATTTTCCTTAAATTCACTTTTTCACTTGAGTATACTCTTTTAAGTCATTTTTAAAAAATGTGTTACTAAAATTAATTGGAGAAAATACGTGGTCATTATATTACTGAAAGGAAGCAGGTGGATCAAGGGGTTTTACAGATTTTATGAGTTTTAGTTCCTCTTTGAATAATAGACTTTTACTAATTGCCAATTATTCTATATTTTGTTTCATTTTCATTCATGGTAAGCAGTTTTAGTCTTGTAGGTCGGCATTAGTCATAAACTCAGAATCCAGATTTGCCTAGGTTAAAAAAATTGAAGATTATAATTATTTATACAAACCACAAAGACCATTGAGCCTTCTCTGCCAGGAGGCCAGAAATGAGATCTACTGGAAGAAATCACTCACCTTTCTAAAAGTTGGACTGGGGACTGAAGAGATGGTTGAGCAGCTAAGAGCACTTCCTGCTCTTGCAGAGGGTTTGGTTCCATCACCCACGTGGTAGCTGACACCTGCCAGTTCCAGGGGAACTGATGCCCTCTTTTAACCTCCGTGGGCACTGCAGGCACGGGTGCACTTACATACTTACATGCAAAACACTCAGACATTTTTTAAAAATTAAAAAAAATCAGACAAGTAAATTATATGTAATGAGCATTATTTAGCAATATTTAATTGTTATAGCTAATTGGGATGCGTACACTTGTGCAGAATTTCTTAGGGTTAACTTAAAAAATATAATTAAGGGGCTGATGAGATGGCTCAACAGTTAAGGTGACCTGAGTGTGATTTCTAGGTTCTAGGACCCACTTGGCGGGGAAGAGAAAATGGCATTCCCAAGTTGTCTTCCTACTGCTCCATGAATCTCTCTCTCTCTCTCTCTCTCTCTCTCTCTCTCTCTCTCTCTCTCTCACACACACACACACACACACACACACACACACACAAAATAAAATTTGCTGGGGCTGGTGATAGAGCTCAGTGGTTGGTAGAGTGCTTTTCCCAGCAGGCAGAACCTGGGAGCAATCCTCACCAGCATATGCACACGTGTGTGCACACACACATGCACACACAGCAGAAGTCCAAGCAAACTTTACTCTGTGGACACTGAATGAGACATTAAACTAGTAAAGAATAATCTCCCACTGCCTTAGAAATAAGTGGATTTTAAGTGCTGTTTGTCTGCTTTCAACAGAATTAGTAATACCTCTCAAAGGATATTCCCTGGTCAAGGACTCAGTGTTTACAACTCAGCCCACACAAACTTTATTAATAGAGACTGCCAAACAGAAGGTAGGAATGAATGGGCGAGGATTTTGTCCAGTTCGCTTTCATTCCTACTGGTTCTTTGAGATAAGGTCTCGCTATGTAGGTCAGGCTGGCGTTCATCTTGTGTGCTGCTGTCTCAGAGCTTCTCCAGCACCCCATGAAATCACAAGCGTGCCCCAGCTTGCTTTTCCAAGCATCCATTTCCGGGATGGGGGCATGCTCGTAAATGTCACACTCGGGGAGGACCACAGGGCCAGGTGGTTTCCTTAGAAGCCCCAGTGCTGACATCCAAGCAGGCAGCCGCAGGACTGCTATAGCAGGCCGCCAGGCCCTTCCCAGGCAGGAAGCGCGTCGCTGTCCCGAGCTGCGCGCGGGACCAGCTGCTGCCCAGGCGGCACCACCTGTTTCCGCCCGGGAACTTCCCCGGTCAGGTTCAGAATTGCTAAGTCTGCAACCTCGGCGTCTGGGACCCAGGGTAACCGCCGCAGCCTGGCACGCTTGTCTGCAGGACGCCCGGCCACACCCACACCCTCCCGGCCGCCCAGCCGGTCCTGGCCTCTGAGGATGAGGATGACGAAGGCTGCGGAGCAGTGAGTGGAGTCAGTACTGTCTTAGAGCATTTACAAAGCGCTTCAGCTAAAAGCTTGATTACTGGGCTGGGGGTGCAGCACACTGGTAGACCGCTTGCATAGCATGTACAAGGCTGTGGGTTCGTTCCCCAGTGCCGCCAAAAAAGCTTAATCTTAGTCACCGTCTGGATTCTTGTATCTGAAGCAGCCCAGTCCAGTAAGACAGTTCTACAAGCCACGCATGTGAGTTGAACTCGTCCAGTAGCCCATTAAGAGACGGAAAAAGAGCAGGTGGAGTTCATTTGGTTTATTCCAGTGCCACCAAAGTATTATCTAAACTTATAACCACTATAAAAGAGAAATTTTATACTCATTTTTCTATCCAAGTCTTTAAAAATCCCATCAGTCCATGTCAAACTCTTATCTGGTTGCCTTTCATGGTTCAGCTCCACATGGCTGTGGTTCCCTTATTGGACGTCCTCGCAGCTCCGGATTAGTACTACCCTGAGTCTACCTGGGAAGATGCTCCTTAATTCAGTCATCCGGAAAGACATAGATAGTTAAGGACCTGGTCACATGTTCCTCTAGCAGCAGGGAATGTTGACATTCCAACTGAATGAGGCACCGGAGAGGCCCCTGCTTGACTGTCCAGTGAGCACTCCCAAGATTTTCCTTTCCCTCCCTCCCTCCCTCCTCCCTTCCTCCTTCTGTAGCTCAGACTGGCCTTGAAGTCCTTAAACTAATGGCAGTCCTCCTGCCCCAGCCTCCCTAGTACTGGGATCACAGGTATGCACTTAACCATGCCTGGCTTGTTAGAGCTTTACTCTTCCCCTCGTTGCTAAGGGCTTGATACTTCCTTGAGATGTCTTTCACTTTGGAAAAGAGTTGTAAAATGACCTGGATTGTCTAATTCACATACCTCCAAGCTTCTTTAACTGCGAAGCAACCCCATATGGGGTCGTGTAGCAACAACTTGGGGGTTGCAGAAAAATCAACAACCGTGTGCACCAGCGGGCTGGAGAGGCAGCTCCGCAGTTAAAAGCATTGGGTGCTCTTGCAGAGGTCCCAGATTCATTTCCTAGCACCCTCATGGCCCCTAACAACCATCTGTAACTCCAGTTCCAGGGGATCTGATGATCTCTTCTGGTCTCTGCGGGCATGTGGTGCATATACATACATACATGCAGGCAAACACACACATGAAAATAAATCTTGAAAAGACAAAAATAAATAAATAAATCTTTAAAAAATAAATATGTGGCAGGTGTGGTGGGGCGTGACTTTAATCCCAGCACTTGGGGAGGCAGAGGCATGTGGATCTCAGTGAGATTGAGGCTACCCTGGTCTACATAGTGAGTTCCAGGCCAGGTGGAGCTACAGGGAGACTCTATCCCAGAACACCTGAAATAAATAAATAAATAAATAAATAAATAAATAAATAAATAAATAAATGTACAATGATCAAAAACGAATTCAAAATCAAACCTGTACTGCTTCTGGCAATGCCTTCTGTGTCATGGGGCAGCTTCACTCTGTACCACTTCGCTCTGTGCATGCCAGCACATCATAGAGCGCCATGACCACTGCCTGAAACTCCTCAGCTGAGATTTGAGACTATCATGCCTTTCAGATTGCAATATTGTTGTTTTTTTTTTTCAGTCGTCCATATATGAAGCTTTCTGTTCATATAGAAACAGTGTGGTTTAATCACACGAAGTAGACTTCCTATTATCCTGTCATTCCTTTGCATCTAAGTATCAATACATTTTAGACTGTATTATATTAAATTGTTTGCTTTTAAAAGTTTCTATTGGTGGGGGCTGGAGAGATGGCCTAGTGGTTAAGAGCGCTGACTGCTTTTGCAGAGGACCAGGGTTTGATCCCCAGCACCCACATGGCGGCTGAGAACTGTCTTTACTCCAGTTCCAGGGGAATCCAACACTCTCTTCTGACCTCTGAGGCATTGCACGACATGTGTGCACAAACCTACATGCGGACAGTACATTCATACACATAAAAGTAAAATTAAATTAAATTAAATGTTTCTATTGGTTTGCTGATTTCAGTTTCATTAAGAAAAAGTTGTGCAGTGAACGTTGAGCTGGGGTTAAGGCAGAATTGTCAACAACTTCTGAAATGGCCCTAAGTATATTGCTGCCATTTTGTACTATTTATGGGAAGTGGCATTCTCAGCACAGAGGATCAAAAATATTAAATACCAGTCAACTCTAAAAAATATTGAAGATGCTCTGTGTTTTGTTGTTTTGTTTTTGTTGTTGTTGTTGTTCTTTTTGAGAGGGTCTTACTATGTATTCCTGGCTATTTTGGAATTCACTGTGTAGACCAGGTTGGCCTTAAACTCACAAATCCATCTGCCCCTGCCTCCCAAGTGCTGGGATTAAAGACATGCATCACAATGCCTGGCTGATGCTCTGTGTCTTGTGTTATCCAATATTCAGCCAAGATTTAAGTCTTTGTGTGTGTGTGTGTGTGTGTGTGTGTGTGCATGTGTGCGTGTGTAGGCACGAGCACACTAGGGATTGAACTCAGATCTTTTTTTTTTTTGGTATTTTTGAGACAGGGTCTCCCTTTAAGTCCCAGCTGGCCTGGAGCTCACTCTGTAGACCAGGCTGGCCTTGAACTCACAGAGATCTGCCTGCCTCTGCCTCATGAGTGCTAGGATTAAAGGTGTGCACCACCACGCCCAGCTGAACCCAGTGGGGGTCACATGAAAAATTCTCAGGCAGGGGGCTGGAGAAAAGGCTCAGTGGTTATGAGCACTGACTGTTCTTGCAGAGGACTGGAGTTCCCAGAACCACATGGTGGCTAATACCCTCCTAACTCCAGTTCCAGGGTATCTGATACCCTCTTCTGGCTTATGGGAGCATTGCATGCATACTTAACACATGCAGACAAAGTACTCATACACGTTAAATGAATGAATGGAGGAATGAATGAATGAATGAACTAAGGGTAAAAAGTTCTCATGCAGAGAAAAGGAGTCACAAATGAGAAAATTTTTAAGAAGTTCTGACTCAGCGGATGTGGAAATAAGCTTGCATTGGCTAAGAAAAGCTGTGAAGTTAAATCAATGGAAAAAGAGGGACCCAGTTCTAATGTCAAGTTGTTCTAATGTCAAATTCCATGTTGTTTTCAGTGTGCTATGTGACCTTGTGCAAGTAAATTACCATCAGCCAGAAACAAAACCACTGTTTTCCAGATTGTTTATAGAAGGGCTTAGAAGATTAAGCTTTCTTTTCTAACCAAGAAGGGCCATCTGGGGTTGCTCAAAAACCAGAGGGAGCAGTCTGTAG
This sequence comes from Rhizomys pruinosus, assembly GCA_009823505.1. Classification (NCBI taxonomy): domain Eukaryota; kingdom Metazoa; phylum Chordata; class Mammalia; order Rodentia; family Spalacidae; genus Rhizomys; species Rhizomys pruinosus. Next base: position 2,293,079 of record VZQC01011991.1, read on the forward strand.
CCTTCTGCCTTAGCACCAAAAAAAGGGCTGTGTGATGCTAGAAAAACACTCGCTGCCATCTGAGGCATTAAAAAAAAAAAAACAGGCTGGTGATATGCCTCAGTGGGTAACGGCACTTGCCACCAAGCCTGGTGACCTGAGTTCAACCCCCAACATACACATGGTAGAAGGAAAGGAACCAACTCCTGCAGGAGGTTGTACTCTGACCTACACACACACACACACACACACACACACACTCTGACCACACACACACACACTCTGACCACACACACACACACACACTGACCTACACACACACACACATACACACACAGAGTTTAAAATTAAATAAATAAATAAATAAATGTAATAATAAAAAGAAACTATCATGCACATACTAAACGTGAATTCTGGGCTGTGGATATTGCTTAGTGGTAAAGTGCTTACCTAATATTTGTGAAGCTCTGAGTTCCATCCCCAGCACCATAAAAGGGAAAAGAAAAGAAAGCCTGTTTTGTGTTTCATTTGTTTCTCTACAGTACTGGAGAGGCCGTTGGGTATGCTAGGTAAGTGATCTACCATGTGGCCACGGCCACGTACCCAGATTAACTGTATATTTCAAAATGACTGGTGGAAAGGATTTGGAAAGTACTCCACACAAAGACATGAGACATATCTGGTCTAAGGTGGTAGATGTGTTGATTATCTTGATTTGATTTCACTTCCCATCGTATACATGTATTGAAATGCCACCCTGCATACCATAAATATGTACAGTTACTGTGTGCCAATAAAAATCTTCTGGGATCCAGGCATGGGTTTTCATACCTGTAATCCCAGCACCTGTGAAACTGTAGCAGAAGAATGGTGAATATAAAGTTAGGCAGGGCTGTTTATAGAAAGCTCTGGGTCATCTTCGGCTACATAGCTACACACACACACACACACACACACACACACACACACACACACACACAGATAGAATCTGCTTGGGCAATATATTAAACCTCACAGCAGTCCATTTGCATCCCTACCCCAGTCTTCAGTTCTCTGATTTGCTTTGTTTAGTCTCTGCCCATGGATCAGTTTGGTCCTTACAGTTGAAACACCCATGTAGGACACAACTACAAGGCACTTGGAGCCTATTCTCAGGTCTTGGACAGTGGTTTCAGAAGACAGTGCTTTTCATATCCTGTGACCAACATAACAGTAGCATCAGTCTCCTTTTTTTTTTTTTTTTTTTTTTTTTTTTTTNTAGTGTTGAAGTGGATGTCGATGTAGCAGATGTGTGTTGTTCTCGGCAGATCTGCCGAGTGTACTTTATTGATGTGGTTTGTTCGCTATGTGTGACTTGGACTACTGTGTCGAGCTAGTTATGTTGCGTTGGGTGTAGTGAGTCTCGTAATGGTAGAGTGCTTGGTCTGTTAAAAATAAAAAATCAGTTAGCTAGTGCGCTGGTGTGGCACATCATTGTCGTGTGGTTAGTGTGCTGATTATTTGTCCTAGCACTTTTGGGAGAGCAGAGGATGGCATCTCAGTGAGTGTCTTAATGGCCCCTGGGTATCAGGATGTGGTGAAGTTCGCAGTACAAGCGTGGGGCTTCAGTGGTGAGACCCGTTGGTCTTCAAGATGACCAAAAATAAAAGAGAAATTATAGTGGGGGTGAGTGGAGGCGGGTTGACTTGGCAGTTGTGACGAGCTGTGCTGTGTCGTTGCGGTTCCAGGCTCTGGTGCTTAGGTGGCAGCACTCTGTTACGGGTAGGGGTAAGAACTGTCAGTTGTTTTGTAGGTGGGGATGATTGCTTGCTCTGGGCTGTATGTGGCTATTTGTATGACTGTGTACCTTACTTTACAAATAAAAATATATCTTATGGGAGGTTTTTTGTCCTTTCAGATAGAATTTTTGCTTTCTCCAAGATTACTTGTTGGGGTTTGAGAGGTCCTTTTTTTTTGTTTTGGTCTTTCGAAGACAGGGTCTCCTCGTTAGTCCCAGCTGCGTCTGGAACTCACTCTATAGACCTAGGCTGCTCTTGAACTCACAAGTCCGCCTGCCTCTGCCTCCCCAAAGTGATATGAATTGAAATGCTGTGGGCTGCCACCACGCCCGGCTGAGAGGTCCTTTTCTTAGAAATACTTGCTCAAAGTATATTCACAGGTACCCCATCATTCAGTATGCTTATTAGCATGTAGATCAAGCCCCTCCCATATCTACTCAGTCTGTCTCTGGGAGTAAAGGGGCCCAGAATCTAAACTGTAACAAGGACCTAATGCATAAGCTTCACACTCTCTCTGCGTCATCTGCATGAAGTGCTTGGGATTACAGGCAAGCATGTACCACCACACCCAGCTCTGGAGATGCTTTTGATGGTCACGACTGCAGAGGGATTGTATTATCATCAAGTGGGCAGGGATACGGTCATGTGTCCTTCAGTGCTCATATCTAAGGTGCTAGTCAGAATTTTGTGAAGTGATTCAGTGATGGAAGTGTCAGGCGACTCTGTTCTGTAGATCTTTCGCCTAGGCTGCTTGGTCACCATGTCTCTTCTCTCCCATCGAATGGCTTCTTTTCTCTGTCTTTCTTTGATGTTATAGTCTAGTCTGCCTTCCTGCCTCATTTACTCAAGCAATTCCCACAACGTGAAATCAGCCATCCAACATGTCACCAGCATCAAAGGGGCGACCCTGGTCCAGGGGAAGTAATGAAGCAAGGATTACTAAGTGTCGAAGATCTGGGCATAATGAAGTTGTGGTGCTGATGGCAAGGGGCTGGTTCCTGTAAACCCGCTTGTTTTTTTTTTTTTTTTTGTCTTTTTAATGACAAGGTCTCTGCTGTAGGCCCAGTTCTGTCTGGAACTCACTCTGTAGACCAGGCTGGGCTTGAACTCAGAAAGATCTGCCTGCCTCTGCCTCCTCCGCTTGTTTCTTTTGAATCAAATTGAGCAAACTTACATGAGTCTGTTTCTTTACAAATGAAGATTTTAGGAACTGGAGGTAGAGCTGAGTGCTGGTTGGGCATGGTTCATGGTGCTCCTGGTTTGCTGTTTCTGGAGAAGCAAGAAAAAACACTTTGAAATGATTATGATGTAGTTAATAGCTGTTGACGATGTATGCTTGCAGACTTATCCATGAGAATTGGACATATTTCTTGGGCTGCGGCACTGCAGTGGCTCTCATGCCTATTGCAGGTTCCGGAACATCCACTTGGAGGAGTTCTGACAGGCGTCCCCTAGATCCGTCTGCCCTATCTGCTTGCTGCAAGTTGAACACGGCTCTAAACTATCTCATTGTACAGATACAAAGTAAGTGGGGGAAGTGGTTAGCTAATTGTAGCAATGTCTCTGACATTTTCTTATTGTTTTTAGAGCTTAATTTTATTCAGAGAACTAGTGTAATAGACAAGCAGGTAAACTGTGGTTTAAAAGAATGCAAAGGAGGCCTGAGGAGATGGCTCAGTGGCTAACAACACTTGCTGCCTCATCTCATACTGTGAGGACCGGTTTTGGATCCCAGTAATTCCACATAAATGCTTGAATGTAGTCACAAGTGGTTTCAACCTGCATCCCAGTTTCAGAAGGCTGATAACAGTTCTTTGTCCTTAGTGGGATTCTGGCAAGCTTCAGGTTTTCCATGTGGGAGGATCCGCCTGCTGTCAGGTATATGTAGGAAAAACAGTGCCTCAGGTTTTATTCACCAGTGCACAGTTGCAGGCTGGTGCACGTCATTGTGTGGATGACTTGAGTTGAATCCCTAGAGTCCACAGTGGAAGGAGAAACTCTGTCATGTTGTTCTCTGACTTCTCCTCATGTATGTGGCATGCAGTCCCTTGAATTCCATCACTGCTTATAATACAAGATAAATTAATAAATAATATATATTATATAATATATATATGTAATTAAAGCATGTGTGGTTATTTATATTATCTATTATCTTATGATATTATTATATTATCATGTAGATCAAGCTTGCTCTTGCTTTCTTGAGGTGTTCTGGAAGATATAGGCGTTGCCACTTTTTCACATAGCTTATATGGTAAAATTAAAAGAAATAGAAAACACAGAAGTCTTTTGAGTCAATGTTAGCTAGGGCTTCATAGTGTACCCATACCTGGTAATCTCCAACACTTAGGATGCTGAGCAGGAGAATTGCCATGTATGAATTCAGGCCCAGCCTGGGTTACATATAAATACTAAGCCAGCCTGTCTCAAAACAAATAACCTGTCTCAAGAAATAAAATAATCGGGCGGGCCGGAAAGATGGTTCAGTGGTTAGAGAGCACTGGCTGCTTCTTTTTTTTTTTTTTTTTTTGTTTTTCTGGGACTGTGTGTAACTGCAGTTTCATGGGATCTTGTGTCCTCTTCTGGCCTCTACAGGATTTCGTCGCTTTGTTGTGCACGTACATACATAATGGAGAACACAGCTTAATAAATAATTACGTATTTTGAAATTTTTGTATAACAGTTAAACTTAATTGATCATGACTCTCTTAATAGTTCAGTGAGACATGATGAAAAGAAGTCCATTTAGGACAAGAAAGATTAGCTTTACAGAGCAAAATGCATATTGATCTGTGTTTGGCATCAGCCTCTGTCTTAATAAAAAAAAATTTTTTTTTTTTTTTTGTCTTCGAGACAGGGTCTCCCTGTAGTCCTCTTAGCTGTCCTGGAACTTCACTCTGTTAGACCAGGTTGGCCTGAACTCACAAGAGATTATGCCTGCTCTCTGCCTCCCAAGTGCTAGGATTAAGGTCACTCTGCCTGGCTTGGCTAGGTCCCTGTTAAGCATTGTAAATATTCTGGTGTAAACTTAGCTTTTTCCAGAGATAGGGTTTTCCACTAGGAGGAAAGGAGGGTTGTGTTTAAGAAGGAACAGGGAAAGTTCTCATCTCTGTGTATCAGCTGCACCCTGTGGCTACTTAGGGCTGTGCCTGCTCATGCAGGAACGACCCCCTTTGTTGGAAATCTGCTTTCTATGAAATTTCGGACACATACCACATCGGTTTCATTATACCTTTGAACATTTGCTTGTTTTGTGTACATGTGCATTAGTCTTAAAAGGCACAGCACAATGCCATTGCCATATGCATTAAGGCATATATTGAGTAAAAGGAATTACATGTATTATCTTCTGCCCAATCCTAAAATTGGTGTATAATTTAGTAATATTTCATCTTTTTTCCCTTGCTACTTCCATTGTTGTTTTGGTCTTACATCTGTACCTTGGCTGGCATGGTAGTTGCACCGCCCCCCAAGTGTGATTGTGTAATCCCTAGGGTTTGCTGTGACTGGAGCTCCTCTGTCCTCAGTCAATCTACAGTTTTTGTTTTTTTCCCATCTTGGTATATTGACCAATATTTTGGCAGTTTATGTTTATATCATTTGGCCCTGTGTTTTCGTTGCGGTTTGTGTTTGTAGTTGTCTTCATCAGGTGCAGCATCTTCCTGGGGAACACAAATCACTTAGAAAGCCAGTCTTACATGCTGATGTTATCTTGCCTAAAAACTTTTCTATTGTGATTTGCTAAACGATGGCCCGGCTTAAAAGACGGTTCTTAGCCGCCAATGATATGGTGCTGGGAATGAACCCAAGGTCCTCTGCAAGAGCAGTTTTGGTGCTCTTAACTGCTGAGCCTATCTCTTCCAGCCCGATTTGCTAAACTATTATCTGTGTGTGTGTTTCTCACAGGCACTGTGAGGAGTGTGGATTGATGAAGAAGGTAGCAACACAGCAAGAGCAACTTCGGAACACGATTGTGAGGATGAGGGGCTGCGGAAACCTGTGGAAGCTTTCAAGGAATGGAAAGAATGGATAATAAAATGCATTGCTGTTCTCCAAAAATAAGCACTTGCAGATAGGAGTAACAAAAATAAACATGTGCACATTAAGCATTCACTGTGTGGAGTATGTCATTAGACAAACCATCTACTAGTTCTGTGCTATGGCCAAGTGGCAGCCTAGAAGCTTCCTTGAAGCCCCCAGCCTGGAACGAGGCCCACGGGGAGCAGTGAGAGCCCCGGGCCGGCCTCCTGTCTCACCGTCTGTGGCATGTCCTGTCTTTTCTATTTGGGGTACTGGGGTTTGACCCAGGCCTTGCGCATGCGTAGCGGCCTTACTAGCTGAGCTACAGTCCCAGCCCACAGTACTTTCCACCTTTGTATCTTGAAGATGAAACTTAAGTAATCATTCTTTTTCTTGTCCTTCTCTGTTTTTGTGACTACATGTGAGGTGTGTGCATATTCGGGACTTTGGGGACAGCCGCAGCAGGTATCCTCAAGAGCCTTCCATCTTGCCTTCTGAGAGAAGGTCTCACGGTTTAGAGCACAGCCATGAGCCCCGGAAGCACTCACTGGTGCTGAACTCAATGCTTGGGTCCGGGTTCTTGCATTGGGCTTCCCCCCCCCTCCAGTCATCTCCCCAGTCTCCTTTCTTCCATTTTGAGACCTAGAATTCTTTCGTTGTTGTACCTTATATAAGATAATATAATTAAAAGCAGATTTTACAACCTATTTATTTTCCTTAAATTCACTTTTTCACTTGAGTATACTCTTTTTAAGTCATTTTTTAAAAAAATGTGTTTACTAAAAATTAATTGAGAAAATACGTGGTCATTATATTACTGAAAGGAAGCAGGTGGATCAAGGGGTTTTACAGATTTTATGAGTTTTAGTTCCTCTTTGAATAATAGACTTTTACTAATTGCCAATTATATTGCCTAGTATTTGTTTCATTTGTGCATTCAATGTATACAGTTTGTAGTCCTTGTAGTCGGCATTAGTCATAAACCAGAAGTCCAGATTTTGCTATGGTTTAAAAATATTGAAGATTATAATTTATTGTATTCATTAACTTCACAAAGACCTATGATCCTCTCTGCCAGGAGGTTCCAGAAATGAGATCTACTGGAAGAAATCACTCACCTTTCTAAAAGTTGGACTGGGGACTGAAGAGATGGCAATGCAATTAACAGTGAGTACTTGCAGAAAACCAGTTAGGTTCTGAGCACCCACATAGCAAGGCTCAGTAGCTCCAGTTCCAGAGCATAGGATATATATTCTCTTCTGGCTCCACAGGCAATGCATGCACAAGTGCACTTAAATACAATGTAAATACTCATATACATTAAAAAAAAAAAAAAAAAATTGTTTTTTTTTAAAAAAATTAAAGAAATCAGAAGAGAAATTATATGTAATATGAGGCATTAATTTAGCGCAAATATTTATTGTTATATGCTAAATTTGGTGATGCGTACACTGTGCTGAATTTCTTAGGTTAACTTAAGAAATTATATGATGTAGGGTTCTGAATGAGTTATGGCTCAACAGTTAAGGTGCCTGTCAGTGTGATTTCTAGGTTCTAGGACCCACTTGGCGGGGAAGAGAAAATGGCATTCCCAAGTTGTCTTCCTACTGCTCCAGTGAAATCTCCTCTTCTCTCTCTCTCTCCTCTCTCTTCCTCTTCTCTCTCGTCGTCTAAGCACACACAACACACACCACACACACACAAAATAAAATTTGCTTTCGGGGCTGGTGATAAGGAGCTCGTGTTGGTAGATGTGTCTTTTCCCAGCTAGGCAGAAACCGTGGGAGCCTAATTCTCTGCACCAGCAATATGTCGCACGTGTGTGCACACACACATGCACACACAGCAGAAGTCCAAGCAAACTTTACTCTGTGGACACTGAATGAGACATTAAACTAGTAAAGAATAATCTCCCACTGCCTTAGAAATAAGTGGATTTTAAGTGCTGTTTGTCTGCTTTCAACAGAATTAGTAATACCTCTCAAAGGATATTCCCTGGTCAAGGACTCAGTGTTTACAACTCAGCCCACACAAACTTTATTAATAGAGACTGCCAAACAGAAGGTAGGAATGAATGGGCGAGGATTTTGTCCAGTTCGCTTTCATTCCTACTGGTTCTTTGAGATAAAGGTCTCGCTATGTAGGTCAGGCTGGCGTTCATCTTGTGTGCTGCTGTCTCAGAGCTTCTCCAGCACCCCATGAAATCACAAGCGTGCCCCAGCTTGCTTTTCCAAGCATCCATTTCCGGGATGGGGGCATGCTCGTAAATGTCACACTCGGGGAGGACCACAGGGCCAGGTGGTTTCCTTAGAAGCCCCAGTGCTGACATCCAAGCAGGCAGCCGCAGGACTGCTATAGCAGGCCGCCAGGCCCTTCCCAGGCAGGAAGCGCGTCGCTGTCCCGAGCTGCGCGCGGGACCAGCTGCTGCCCAGGCGGCACCACCTGTTTCCGCCCGGGAACTTCCCCGGTCAGGTTCAGAATTGCTAAGTCTGCAACCTCGGCGTCTGGGACCCAGGGTAACCGCCGCAGCCTGGCACGCTTGTCTGCAGGACGCCCGGCCACACCCACACCCTCCCGGCCGCCCAGCCGGTCCTGGCCTCTGAGGATGAGGATGACGAAGGCTGCGGAGCAGTGAGTGGAGTCAGTACTGTCTTAGAGCATTTACAAAGCGCTTCAGCTAAAAGCTTGATTACTGGGCTGGGGGTGCAAGAGCACTTACTGGGTAGATTTTGTATCCGTTCTGCATAGTCATGTAATTAGGCTGTGGGGTGTGTTCCCAGTGCCGCCAAAAAAGCTTAATCTTAGTCACCGTCTGGATTCTTGTATCTGAAGCAGCCCAGTCCAGTAAGACAGTTCTACAAGCCACGCATGTGAGTTGAACTCGTCCAGTAGCCCATTAAGAGACGGAAAAAGAGCAGGTGGAGTTCATTTGGTTTATTCCAGTGCCACCAAAGTATTATCTAAACTTATAACCACTATAAAAGAGAAATTTTATACTCATTTTTCTATCCAAGTCTTTAAAAATCCCATCAGTCCATGTCAAACTCTTATCTGGTTGCCTTTCATGGTTCAGCTCCACATGGCTGTGGTTCCCTTATTGGACGTCCTCGCAGCTCCGGATTAGTACTACCCTGAGTCTACCTGGGAAGATGCTCCTTAATTCAGTCATCCGGAAAGACATAGATAGTTAAGGACCTGGTCACATGTTCCTCTAGCAGCAGGGAATGTTGACATTCCAACTGAATGAGGCACCGGAGAGGCCCCTGCTTGACTGTCCAGTGAGCGGACTTCTCGCATGAATTTTCCTTTCCTCTCCTCCTCGCGCCTTCTCTCCCTGTGCTCTGCCTTCTGTAGTCTCAGATGCCTGAAGTCCTTAACTACACGCGCATCCTCCTGCCCCAGCCTCCCTAGGTACTGGGGATCACAGGTAGTGCTACTGACCATGTGGCCTTGTTAGAGCTTTTACTCTTCCTCTTTCGTTGCTTTAAGTTGTTTGATACTCCTTGTAGAATGTCTTTCACTTTGAAAAGAGTTGTGAAAAAGACCTGATTGTTGTCTAAGATTCAGCATACCTCCTATAGCCTGTCTTTTAAACTGCTGAGCCAACCCTCATAATGTTTGGGGTTCGTCGTGGGCAACTACTTTGGGGTTGCATGAAAAATATCAACAATATCTGTGTGCAGCGCAGCGGATGCCTGGAGAGGCAGCTCCGCAAGTATGAAAGCATTGGTTGCTTTGCAGAGGTCCCAGATTCATTGTCCTAGCAACCCTCATGGCCCCTAACAACCATCTGTAACTCCAGTTCCAGGGAGTCTGATGATCTCTTCTGGTCTCTGCGGGCATGTGGTGCATAACATATCATACATACATGCAGGCACACACAAACATGAAATAAATCTTGAAAAGACAAAAAAAAATAAATAAATCTTTAAAAAATAAATATGTGGCAGTGTGGTGGGCGTGACTTTATCCCAGCACTTGGGGAGGCAGAGGCATGTGGATCTCAGTGAGATTGAGGCTACCTCTGGTCTACATAGTGAGTTCCAGGCCAGAACCTGTCTCAAAAAAAAAAAAAAAAAAAATGAAATAAATAAAATAATAAATAAATAAATAAATAAATAAATAAATTACATGACAAGTAAACGAATTCAAAATCAAACCTGTACTGCTTCTGGCAATGCCTTCTGTGTCATGGGGCAGCTTCACTCTGTACCACTTCGCTCTGTGCATGCCAGCACATCATAGAGCGCCATGACCACTGCCTGGAAACTCCTCAGCTGAAGATTTGAGACTATCATCCTTTCAGATTGCAATATTGTTGTTTTTTTTTTCAGTCGTCCATATATGAAGCTTTCTGTTCATATAGAAACAGTGTGGTTTAATCACACGAAGTAGACTTCCTATTATCCTGTCATTCCTTTGCATCTAAGTATCAATACATTTTAGACTGTATTATATTAAATTGTTTGCTTTTAAAAGTTTCTATTGGTGGGGGCTGGAGAGATGGCGCCTAGTGGTTAAGAGCGCTGACTGCTTTTGCAGAGACCAGGGTTTGATCCCCAGCACCACAATGGCGGCTGAGAACTGTCTTTACTCCAGTTCCAGGGAAATCCAACACTCTCTTCTGACCTTGAGGCATGCACGCACATGTGTGCACAAACCTACATGCGGACAGTACATTATACACATAAAAGTAAATTAAATTAAATATTAAATGTTTTCTTTGGTTTGCTGATTTCAGTTTCATTAAGAAAAAGTTGTGTCAGTGAACGTTGAGCTGGGGTTAAGGCAGAATTGTCAACAACTTCTGAAATGGCCCTAAGTATATTTTTCTGCCATTTTGTACTATTTATGGGAAGTGGCATTCTCAGCACACCAGAGATCAAAAATATTAATACCAGTCAACTCTAGAAAAAATTGAAGATGCTCTGGTGTGTTGTTTTGTTTTTGTTGTTGTTGTTTGTTCTTTTTGAGAGGTCTTACTATGTATTCCTGCTATTTTGGAATTCACTGTGTAGACCAGGTTGGCCCTTAGACTCACAAATCCATCCGCCCCTGCCTCCCAAGTGCTGGATTAAAGACATGCATCACAATGCCTGGCTGATGCTCTGTGTCTTGTGTTATCCAATATTCAGCCAAGATTTAAGTCTTTGTGTGTGTGTGTGGTGTGTGTGTGTGTGTGTATGTGTGTGTGTCGTGTACGGGTGTGTAGAAAGTGAACAATGAGAATTCCTTTTTTTTTTTTTGGTATTTTTGAGAACAGGGTCCTCCCTTTATAAGTCCCAGCTGGCCTGAGCTCCCTACTTGTAGACCGGGCTGGCTTGAACTCACAGAGATCTGCCTGCCTCTGCCTCATGAGTGCTAGGTTAAAGGTGTGCACACCACCCCCTAACTGAACCCAAGTGGGGGTCACATGAAAAATTCTCAGGCAGGGGGCTGGAGAAAGGGCTCAGTGGTTATGACACTGATTGTTTTTGCAGAGGACTTGAGTTCCCAGACACACATGGTGGCTAATAACCCTCCTAACTCCAGTTCCAGGGTATCTGATACCCTCTTCTGGCTTATGGGAGCATTGCATGCAGACTTAACTACCATGCAGACAAAGTACTCATACACGTTAAATGAATGGAATGGAGATGAATTGAATGAATGAACTAAGGGTAAAAAGTTCCATGCAGAGAAAAGGAGTCACAAATGAGAAAATTTTTAATATGAAGTCCTGACTCAGCGGATGTGGAAATAAGCTTGCATTGTGCTAAGAAAAGCTGTGAAGTTAAATCAATGGAAAAAGAGGGACCCAGTTCTAATGTCAAGTTGTTCTAATGTAAATTCCATGTTTGTTTTCAGTGTGCTATGTGACCTTGTGCAAGTAAATTACCATCAGCCAGAAACAAAACCACTGTTTTCCAGATTGTTTATAGAAGGGCTTAGAAGATTAAGCTTTCTTTTCTAACCAAGAAGGGCCATCTGGGGTTGCTCAAAAACCAGAGGGAGCAGTCTGTAGCCTTCTGCCTTAGCACCAAAAAAAGGGCTGTGTGATGCTAGAAAAACACTCGCTGCCATCTGAGGCATTAAAAAAAAAAAAAGGCTGGGGATATGCTCAGTGGGTAACGGCACTTGCCACCAAGCCTGGTGGACCTGAGTTCAACTCCCCAATAACACATGGTAGGAGAAAAGGAACCAACTCCTGCAGGAGGTTGTACTCTGACCTACACACACACCACAACACACACACACACACACTCTGACCCCACACACAGCACAACACACACTCTGACCAACACAGCACACACACCACTGACCTACACACACACACACATACGCACACGAGTTATAAAATTAAATAAATAAATAATAAATGTAATAAATAAAGAAGAAACTATCATGCACATACTAAACGTGAATTCTGGGTTGTGGATATTGCTTAGTGGTAAAGTGTGCTTACCTAATATTTGTGAAGCTCTGAGTTCCATCCCCAGCACCATAAAAGGGAAAAGGAAAAGAAAGCCTGTTTTGTGTTTCATTTGTTTCTCTACAGTACTGGAGAGGCCGTTGGGTATGCTAGGTAAGTGATCTACCATGTGGCCACGGCCACGTACCCAGATTAACTGTATATTTCAAAATGACTGGTGGAAAGGATTTGGAAAGTACTCCACACAAAGACATGAGATATCTGGTCTATAGGTGGTAGATGTTGTTGATTATCTGGATTGATTCACTTCCCATTGTATACATGTATTGAAATGCCACCCTGCATACCATAAATATGTACAGTTACTGTGTGCCAATAAAAATCTTCTGGGATCCAGGCATGGGTTTTCATACCTGTAATCCCAGCACCTGTGAAACTGTAGCAGAAGAATGGTGAATATAAAGTTAGGCAGGGCTGTTTATAGAAAGCTCTGGGTCATCTTCGGCTACATAGCTACACACACACACACACACACACCACACACACACACACACACACCAACACAGATAGAATCTGCTTGGGCAATATATTAAACCTCACAGCATCCATTTGCATCCCTACCCCAGTCTTCAGTTCTCTGATTTGCTTTGTTTAGTCTCTGCCCATGGATCAGTTTGGTCCTTACAGTTGAAACACCCATGTAGGACACAACTACAAGGCACTTGGAGCCTATTCTCAGGTCTTGGACAGTGGTTTCAGAAGACAGTGCTTTTCATATCCTGTGACCACTAACAGTAGCATCAGCTCCCTCCTTTTTTTTTTTTTTTTTTTTTTTTTTGTCTTTTCGAGACAGGGTCTCCCTGTAGCCCCAGCTGTCCTGGAACTCACTCTGTAGACCAGGCTGGCCTTGAACTCACAAAGATCCGCCTGCCTCTGCCTCCCAAATGCTAGGATTAAAGGCATGCACCACCACGCCCAGCTTCAGACTCTCTTCTGATATCACCATCAATAGGTACCATTTTTTTAAAACTCATGTAACTAAAGGGGGACAAAAAGTCCGTGAAAACTAAACTCGTGTTTATTCAGTCATTTGAATACACCCACTGTGCGCTAGACCTTGCCCAAAGCCTACGATGTAGAAGCGAACAAAAATGTGTTCCCTAATTTACTAGAGGGAGTGCCTGAGAGTCAAAGAATAAAACAATGTTTTTATAACACGGGCAAAGGAAATAACTAGAAACAGATTCATTTGGGGAGTGGAAGGGATTGAGACATGGTCTCATGTAGCCCAGGCCGGACTTAACCTTGCTGTGTAGTCAAGGATGACCTTGAGTTCCCCATCCTACAGGCCTGTGCCACCATACTGGTTTTATATGATACAAGGGGTTGAACTCGGGGCTTTATGCATGTTAAGTGAACACTCTGCCAACTAAAATGCTTTCATAAGGGACTGACATTTGGAGGTGACCAAATTTAAAGGCCTTACCACATTCATATGGAAGGGACATTGTACCCAGCACAGGGAACAAGTGCCAAGGCTTAGAACGGTAAGAATTTGAGGAGCAGTAAGAGACCAGAGAGGCCAGTGTAGCTGAGCCAAGCCAGACACGCTAGCAGCAGGTGATTCCTCCAGGATTGGTCCTTTCAGGATTATTGTGGCAGAGCCAGGGGCTCAGGAGAGGCTTACATAAAGTTGAGCTGGAAGATTATTGTTATAATTCAGTTATGGTGATAGTGGTGGAGATGGTCAGTGCAGTCAAATTCTAGATATGTTTAGAAAGTAGAACCTAGGCGTGGTGGCACGAGCCTGTAATCCTAGCCCTTGGGAGGTGGATGCCAGAGGATCAGGAGAGTTCAAGGTTATCTTTGCTACATAGTGAGTTAAGGCTAGCCTAGGCTATGTGGACCCTGTCTCAAAAAACAAACAAACAAACAAACAAACAAGGGGCAGGAGACATGGCTCAGTGTTTGAGAACACTGCTCTTCCAGAGGACCTAGATGGCAACTAACAACTATCCATAGCCTCAGTTCCAGGAGCTTCAATGCCCTCTTCTGACACCCTCAGGCATTGCACTTGTATAGGTACACTTACATACATGTATGCAAAACACACACATAATAAACAAATATTTTTAAAAGATTAAACAAAGCAAAGCACCCCTCCCCCCAACAACAGAATAGAGCTGATGGAATTTGCAGAGTAGCAAAGGTAGGAGGTATAGATTGGTGAAGACTGAGCCGTGGGCAGTGCAAGGCGGGGGCTTGGGGCAAAGACCAGACTAAGGACAGAGTGGTGAGGATAGAGGAGGCATTGCAGGTCAGAGTCTCCGGTAGGGAGTTGCTTCCTTCCTTAGCATGCTTGTTTTTCTGAGTTACTAGAAAGGCAAATAAAATGACATATGCATGGCCCAAATTTGTATTTGCTCTCAATAATCTTTAGTGGTGTGTTCTGGAGGGTCACGCTTGCTGCCTAAGGAATCCACAGCACTGACATAATTTTAATTTGAGTGTGAGAGTTTTGGCATGAAAATTTGATTCCATACTTCTCTGGCCTTTTTTTTTTTTTTTCCTGTTCTGTGTTTTTAGAGTCGTTATGAAAACTGAACACCAGGGGGCCTCGTTTCCTTCCTTATGCAGAGGAGGGTGGCCCACCTGTTGCATGTGGCTGCCCTGGCTTAGACACAGAGCTGAAGACAAGGACAGCCCATTTTCCTAGTGTGATATTTCCTTGTACATGTGACCCCGCCTTAACATGTCTGAATTGTCTTTAAATTGACTGATTTAACCAATGTCTGTAACTGTTTAAAACTTCAAAGTAAAGGCTTCTAAACTCTAAATCGCTTATTAGTGAGCTCCAGATGTATGACTGCTTAGAAATAAGAATCATGGGGGAGCATGCCTGTGATCCTGGCACTTGAGAGGTGGAAGAAGGAGGATCAGGAGTTCAAGGCCAGCCTTGGCTACAGAGTGAGTTCAGAGCTACCCTTGACAAGACAGTGACAGTGAGTTCCAGAGAGATGATGATTTTGATTCTTAATTTATTTAGAATAGAATATAGAAATCTAAATGTAATAAATACCTCCAGGTAACTTGAATTTAGACTATCGAAACCCAGACTCAAGAATGCATTTTCAGCCGGGCGTGGTGGCGCACACCTTTAATCCTAGCACTTGGGAGGAAGAGGCAGGCGGATCTTTGAGAGTTCAAGGCCAGCCTGGTCTACAGAGTGAGTTCCAGGACAGCTGGGGCTACAGGAAGACCCTGTCTTGAAAAGAGCAAAAAAAATGCATTTTCTGCTTTATTATCAGTTACTATTTAAAATAAATGCCCTAAAGCCACATATTCCATACATATTGATAACTTTGTGGGCTGGGAATGTAGTTCAGTTGGTAGAGTGCCTGCCTGGCATATACCAGACCCTGGGTTTGATCCCCAGCACCCCGAAGAACTAGGCACAGTGTGCCTATAATCCTAGCACTCAGGAGGTGGAAGAAAAAGGATCAATTTAAGGTCATTCTCTGCTACATAGTGAGTTGGAGGTTAGCCTGGACTACATAAGACAAGACTTCCCTCCACCCCCAGCCTCTTAAAAACTGGATAAATTGCCGGGCGTGGTGGCGCACGCCTTTAATCCTAGCACTTGGGAGGCAGAGGCAGGCGGATCTTTGCGAGTTCAAGGCCAGCCTGGTCTACAGAGTGAGTTCCAGGACAGCTGGGACTACAAGGAGACCCTGTCTCAAAAAGACAAAAAAAAAAAAAAAAAGAGAAAAAAACTGGATAAATTGATAAAAGTTTGAGGAACAGCTTATGAAGAGATACATTTATCTCAAGAGGGCATGTAATCTCAAGAAGTAGAAGGGAAACAGTCTGCCAGCATACAGAAAGAGAAAATAATTCATTTGAAGCAGAATCCCTTTCATCATGGGAAATAAAATCCTGTAATTAATAAATCTATTTCTGATCTTGCCTGTGTTTAACACCCATGATCTTAAATTACTTTCACTGATGATCTTTTGTGTGTGTGTGTGTGTGTGTGTGTGTGTGTGTGAGAGAGAGAGAGAGAGAGAGAGAGAGAGAGATCCATGCCTGGGCGTATGGAGGCCAGAGAGAGCTGATCTTTGGGTGCCTTCCTCTATTGTTCTTTCTTTTCCTTTCTTTCTTTCTTTTTCTTTCTTTCTTTCTTTCTTTCTTTCTTTCTTTCTTTCTTTCTTTCTTTCTTTCTTTCATTCATTCATTCATTTATTTATTTATTTATTTATTTATTTATTATTTAGTTGTGTTTTGAGACAGGGTCTCACTATGCAATCCTGCCTGGTTGGTCTGGAACTCACTATGTAAATCAGGCTAGCCTTGAACTCACAGAGATCCACTAACCTCTTCCTTCTGAGTACTGGGATTAAAG
Source organism: Rhizomys pruinosus (assembly GCA_009823505.1). Lineage (NCBI taxonomy): Eukaryota > Metazoa > Chordata > Mammalia > Rodentia > Spalacidae > Rhizomys > Rhizomys pruinosus. The sequence goes on from VZQC01011991.1 coordinate 2,309,673, forward strand.
GTGTATGCCACTATACCGGGCCTCTAGTTCAAGACAAGGTCTCTCATTGAACCTGGAGCTTGTTCTTTCAGCTAGACTGGCTGGCCATTGAGCCCCGAGATCCACCTGTCTCTACCCCCCTCTACCCCCAGTGCCGAAGTTACAGATGCATGTGCCTGGCTTTTATGTGGGAGCTGGGTATCTGAACTCAGGTCCTCATGCTACAAGTACTTTACCTGTTTAGTCATTTTCTTAGCCCCTAAATGATCCTTAAACCTACTTGGTTTTATTAATTACTTTTTATTGATTACTTTTTGTTTTTTTTATCTTTATCATTCATTTAGTTGATTCGTAAAGTTTCGAGATGGGCTCTTGCTATGCACGTAGCCCAGGCTGACCTGAACCTTGCGATCATCCTGCCTCAATTGCTGGAGTGCTGGCATTGTTTTTCGGTATTTTTGAAACGGGGTCTCCCTGTAGTCTCAGCTGGCCTAGAACTCACTATGTAGACCAGGCTAGCCCTGAACTCACAGAGATCCACCTATCTCTGCCTCCCAAGTGAGTGCTATGATTAAAGGCGTGCGCCACCAAGCCCAGCTAAAATTAAATAATTTTTTGAGACAGGATTTTGCTGTGTAGCTCAGGCTGGCTTTGAAATCAGGATCCTCCTGCCTTTACCTCCCAAGTTCTGGAATTATAGCTATGTCCCACCATATCTGGCACCCAATTTTTCTTTTGAGACAAGATCTCACTATGTAAATCAGGCTGGCCTTAAACTCACAGACATCTACCTGCTTCTCCCTTCCAAGTGCTGGGATTAAAGGTGTGTGCCTCCATACCATTTATTTATTTATTTATTTATTTATTTATTTATTTATTTATTTAATTTTGTAGTATTTTGAGATGGTCTCCCTTTAGTCCCAGCTGTCCTGGAACTTGCTCTGTAGACCAGGCTGGCCTTGAAATCACAAAGATCCACCTGCCTCTGCCTCCTGAGTGCTGGGATTAAAGGTGTGCGCCACCATGCCAGGCTGCTTTTATATAAGATTTACTTTTATAAGCCGGGCGTGGTGGCGCACGCCTTTAATCCTAGCACTCGGGAGGTAGAGGCAGGCAGACCTTTGTGAGTTCAAACCTGGTCTACAGAGTGAGTTCCAAGACAGCTGGGGCTACAGGGAGAACCTGTCTCAAAAAGACCAAAAAAAAAAAAATTTACTTTTAATTATGTGTATATGTATGTGGGGAGTATGTCCATGTGTGAGTGCAGTACCTGAAAAATCCAGAAGAGGGCGTTGGATCCCCTGGAGCAGAAGTTATGGGTGGTTGTGAGCTGCTGTATGTGGGTGCTGGGAATCAAACTCCAGTCCTCTGCAAGAGTGGTACATACTCTTAATTGCTGAGATATCTCTCCATCCCTCTATTTTTATTTTGTAAATAGCTTTTGAGTTAATCATGCTGTTAACATTTTCAAAATATTTCCTGTGTGATAACTTTTATGAAGTTCAAATTTCAGCATCTGTAATAAAATTTTGTTGAACAGAGCTGTGTTTGTTCATTTACACACTGACTGTGGCTGTTCTGGACCTACAGTGGCAGAGTTGAATAGTTTGGGCAGAGTCCTTGTGATACAAAAAGCCTTAAGAATTTACTGTCTGCAGGGGCTGGAGAGATGGCTCAGTGGTTAAGAGCACTGACTGCTCTTGTAGAGGACCCGGGTTTGATTCCCAGCATCCACATGGTGGCTAAGAACTGTCCTTAGTGCCAGGTGTGGTGGTGCATGCCTTTAATCCTAGCTCTCAGGAACTCACTCTCTATGAGTTCAAGGCCAGCCTGGTCTACAGAGTGAGCTTCAGGCCAGCTGGGACTCAAGGGAGAGACCCTGTCTCAAAAATAGAAAAAAAAAAAAAAAAAGAATTTACTATCCGCATCTTTATGATAAAAGCTTGCCAACCCTTGGCATGGAGTAGCTATGTTTACTTAGAGATTTAGAGTTTAGGGTAGGGATGTAGCTCAGTTAGTTGGTAGGGTGCTTGCCTAGCATGCACAAAATTCTGGGTATGATCCAAACCACAGCCTAAGTCAGGTTATATGCTGATAACCCATTATTTTGGAGGTGAAGGCAGGAAGATGAGAAGTTTAAGGTCATCTTTGGCTACATAGCAAGTTTAAGGTCAGCCTGGGTTACATAAGACCTTGTCTCAAAAAACACACACACATACACACCAAAACAAAAACGGTTCTTAGGTCTGCTCCATAACTGAGTTTAGATAGATCTGCTTCTAACTGAATATGATAAATATCTCATTCAAGTGCTTGCCGACAGTGACCTAAGTTCCTTTTCCTAGGCCCCAGCTCCCAGCAGGGCCCTACTGTCACCACGTCCCAAGTGCTAGGATTACAGGCATGCACCAGCATGCTTAGCTGTTTTATTACTTTAAAAAACTAACGTCAGAGGCAGGGAGATCTTTGTGAGTTCAAGGCCAGCCTGGTCTATAGAGTGAGTTCCAGGACAGCTGTGGCTACAGGGAGACTTTGTCTCGAAAGACAAAAACAACAAGAACAAGAACAACAACAAAACCCCCAAAACCAACTAACTTCCATTGGGCATAGGAGTGCACGCCTTTATTCCTGGCACTCAGGAGGCAGAGGCAGGCAGATCTCTGTGAGGTCAAGACCAGCCTGGTCTACATAGTGAGTTCCTGGTCAGGTGGGGCTATAGGGAGATCCTGTTTTGAAGGGAAAAAAAGAAAAAGAAAATTTCCTCCCCTCCTCTCTCCTCCCCTCCTTCCCCTCCCTCCCTCCCTTCCTTCCAAGACAGGGTCTCATTATGTAGTCCTGGCTGGCCTGGAACTATGTAGACCAGTGTGGTGGTTTGAATGAATGTCCCCCATAGGCTTTAAGTATTCAGACATTTTGTCTCCAGTTGGTGGCACTGTTTTTGGAGGTCTTAGAAGGTGTGGCCATGCTAGAGGAAGTATGTCACTGGGGGCAGGCTTAGTGAGTTTAACAAGCCTCCTGGTCTCCAGTCTCTCTCTGCTTCCTGTGCTTTTTGCAAGATGTGACCCTCGGCTTGCTGCTCCAGCCACCACGCCTCCCGCCACAATGGACTCTAATTCCCTGGAACCGTCAATCATAAGCTCAAATAAACTCTTCCTTTTATAAGTTCCTTTGGTCATAGTGTTTTATCACAGCAACAGAAAAGTGACTAATACAGTTATTTGGTACCAGAGAGTGGGCTGTTGGCTGTGAGGAACCTGACCATGTGGATGTCTGGAGAAATGTGAAGACATTGGAACTTTGGGCTAGAAAAGCTGTTGACTACTGTAAGCAGAGCTTAAGGGACCATTGTAGTAGAAGCCTGGAAGAAAACATGGCTGCAAAAAATGTAGTTCCAGAGGAAAATAAAGACTTAGGCAGCAACTGGGATATTTTGATAAAGAGTCTGGCAGCAGTTTGCCCACAGCCCAAATGCTTGCCTGATGCTAAGTTGAAAAGCAATGGACTAATGTCTTTGGCGGAGGATATTTCAAGACAGCCTAATGTAAAAATGGTGGTGTGGCTTTTAATGGTGAATA
>VZQC01011991.1:2314262-2333669 GCA_009823505.1 Rhizomys pruinosus
AAAAAAAAAAAAAAAAGTATTAAAAAAAAAAAAAAGAGATGTATGTTGCAAGCAAAGCTGGAAGAGCTGAGCCATCTAAGCCCTTTGGAAGTCAAGTCCCAGAAGTTGCATGTGGAGCTACAGGACTTGGCGTTTGCCCTGCTGGTTTTCAGTCTTGTTTTGGTCCAGTATTTCCTCACTATGCCTCTGTTCCTCCCTTTTGGAATGGGAATGTGTATTCAGTTCCACTGTACGTTGGGAGTTTGTAATTTGCCTTTTGATTTTACAGGAGCTTACAGTTAGGAGATTGGCCTGAGTCTCAGAAGAGACTTTAGACTGAAGACTTTTGAATGGCATTAAAACTGGTAAAGACTATGGGGACTTTTAAGGATGGACTAAATGCATTTTGCATTTTATATGGTCAGGAGCCTATGGGGGCCAGGGAGTGGAATGTGGTGGTTTGAATGAGTGTCCCCCATAGGCTTTAAGTATTCAGACATTTTGTCTCCAGTTGGTGGCACTGTTTTTAGAGGTCTTAGAAGGTGTGGCTGTGCTAGAGGAAGTATGTCACTGGGGGCAGGCTTAGTGAGTTTAACAAGCCTCCTGGTCTCCAGTCTCTCTCTGCTTCCTGTGCTTTTTGCGAGATGTGACCCTCGGCTTGCTGCTCCAGCCGCCATGCCTCCCGCCACAATGGACTCTAATTCCCTGGAACCGTCAATCATAAGCTCAAATAAACTCTTCCTTTTATAAGTTCCTTTGGTCATGGTGTTTTATCACAGCAACAGAAAAGTGACTAATACAACCAGGTTGACCTTGAACTCAGAGAGATCCCTCTGCCTCTTGGATTAAAGATCTGTGCTACCATGCCTAGCCTTATCTATTTTTTTTTTTTTTTCATTAAGAAATAATGAAATTTGGAGCTGGGGAGATGGCTCCATGGGTAAGCATGGGGATCTGAGTTCGGATCCTCGGAAGCCATGGAAAAGTTGTGTGTGTTGGTATATGTATGTCTTCCGAGCACTGGGGGTGAGGATTGTGTAGAGACAGGCACATCTCACTGACTCTGGCTAGTCATTCTGGCTGAAACGATGGGCTGCAGATTCAGTGAGAAACCCTATCTGAAAACATAAGGTGGAGTATGTATGATAGAGGAACAGACCCACACAGACCTCTTGTCTTCACATGAGCACCTATGGACAAGCACACCCATCTGTAACCCCCCCACACACACACTCAGACTTGTGTGCATGTATATACCAACAAAATAAAAAAATAATGTTCATTCAGGTGTGATGGTGTGTGCCTGTAATTCCATCATTAATTCCACCATTCAGGAGACTGAGACAAGAGGATTTGCCATGAGTTTGAGGCCAGTCTGGGTTATGTTGCAAGTACCAGGCAACACAGTTGAAACCCTGTCTCAAAAAGCCAAAAAATGAAGAAAAAAAAAGTAACGAAGTTCAATCACCAATTTCACCATCATTTCAGCATTTAACTGAACATATGCTTCGGCCATTTTTTTTTTTCCTCCATTTTTCATTACCCATGATTAATTCCTCCTTTGAATTATTTTCTGAAGTATTTAAAAATAATTTGTAGGAAAGATTCAATACAAAATAAAATGATCAGTGGAATATAGTGGTGCATGCGAATATCCCAGCAGCACCCAAGAGGCGGAGGCAGGAAGATCAGGAGTGGTGGCCAGCCTGGGCTACATAGTGACATCCTGTATAAATAAATAAATAAATAAATAAATAAATAAATAAATAAATAAAATCATACAGTTGTGAAGAGACTATGTGTCAGTGGAGTTCTCAGCCCCAAATAGGACCTTCTATAGTAACACCCCACCCCAGGCCCAGGGACCACTGTGGAAAAGGGGAGGAAACATTGTAAGAGCCAGAGGTGCAGGAGAACCAGAAACAGCACCTGCTGGATGTGACAGGACCCCTGCACTGATGAGCTCATAGCAGCTGCGGTCACCTCTGTAAGATCAAGGCAGTCTCCAGTCCAGCATGGATGGGGTAGGGCCTATGAGTCCCCACCTGACTGGGGAGCTATGGACAATTGATGGCTTCTGAGGAAAGGAGAATCAGTTTTCTTTAAGGGCGTGGCTCCTGGCAGGTCCACCGTTCTGCAGTGGATGGCCCCACCCCCAGGAGCATATGGGCAGCAGAAGCTAATCTATGGGTTAGTATATATAAAAAAAAATCGGGCACAGTGGCGTACACCTTTATTCCCAGCACTCAGGAAGCCAAGGCAGTCAGCTGTCTATGAGTTCAAGCTCAGGCTAGTCTACAAAGAGAGTTCCAGGCCAGCCACGGCTACATAGTGAGACCCTATACCCCCCCAAAAAAAAGGGAGGAAAAGACAAAAAGAAGACATAAAGTTGAGGGAGGGCTGAGAAGACTTAGGAGGAAGAGTAGAGGGGTGAATATGATCAAAATACATTGTATGAAATTCTCAATCAATAAAAATAAATTTAAAAAGTATATTGTTTTTAGTGCTAGAGAGATGGCTCAGTGGTTAAGAGTACTGGAAACTCTTACAGAGGACTTTGGTTTGATTCCCAGTACCCATGCAATGGCTGACAACCATCCATAGCTCCAGGTCCAGTGGATCTGATTCTCTCTTATGTTCTCTGTGGGCATTGCACGACATGGGTGCATTTACAGGCAAGCAGGCATACACCACTTATACCCATAAAATAAAATAAATTAACATAACAAAATTTCAATAGCAGAGAATAAGAAGTTCTAGAGGGTTTCTCTCTGCTTCTTGATTGTAAATGAAAAAAAAAAAAGTGGTTCCATACACATTCCTTGAGAACCTTTATGGGTCCTGTTAGAGCCAAAAGATTTTATGGTTTATATAAATCAATAAAAAAAAAAAACTTTGGGGCTGGAGAGAAGGCTCAGTGGTTAAAAGCACTACTGCTCTTGCAGAGGCCCCAGGTTCGGTCTCCAGCACCCACATGGTGGTGGCTAACAACCATCTGTAACTCCAGTTCCAGGGGATCTGATACCCTCTTCTGGCTTCCATGGGCATTACACACATGTGGTGCACTTACATGCAGGCAATACACTCATACAGAAACTGAAAAATTTTAAATGTTACTTATTTTTTTACATGAGTGTTTTGCCTGCATGGATGTAAATGTAACACATTTCTGCAATGCCCATAGAGATCACAGAGGGTGTTCAATCCCCTGGAACTGGAGGTAGTGATGGTTGTTAGCTGCCAAATGAGTGTTGGGAACCAAACCCTGGTCCTCTGCAAGAACACCCAGTAATCTTACTGCTGAGCCCTCTCTCCAACCCCATAAAACAAATTCTTAAAAATTAAAAAAGAGCTTCAATACAGAAAGAAGCAGTTTCTTTAAATAAAAAGCCATAAATTTATTGCAAATCCATTAAGTACCAGAATATCACTAAAACAGAATAAATCAGTAATCTTTGTTTTCTTCCAAATCCTTGATTGTTGACATATTAAAATTGGCATACATTTTCTTGTCTCATGCAGTGAACAGAATAGACTTAGAGCAGATCCTTCAGAAATCAGTTATAAATATTAAATTGTATTGAACATTCATAGTACAAAATAGGTTGTAAAGTGCTGAAGTCATGTACACCTGCAGAACTGCCCACAAGCCCAGAGCTTTTCTTGAGCAGTGGCAGAGTTTGCTACATCTGCCTCATTTTTAGGTGTATCTGCTTTTGACAGACACTTTGTCATCACGTCCCTCACCCTCCCCAAAGTTTTACAGATTGTCCTATTTCTATGGCTATAGATGCTGTACAAAACATAGCCGGCGGTGAAGAGCCATAAACTCTACCACTTTCATCAGTGCAGAGAAATATTCAAGCTTGTGTGCACCTGTAACCAAACGTGGCTTGTTCTGTTTTCCCCCTGAGTTGTCATAAATTAACAGGAAAGATGAGGAAAGATGAAGCTGCAGGCGTTGGCCATCTCCTGTAGGGTGAGATGCAGTCGCACAGCTGGGGAAGCTGACCCCTCCCATCCTCACTTGCCCCCCTTTACAGAAAACTGCTAGAATGCAAAACGCTGTACATACATGTAGTGTAACTCTAAAACACCAGTGACCAGTCACCTGGTACCCATGGCAACATAGGACAATCAAGTCAAGTTCTATAGATGTAAATTATAAGTTGTAACTTGGGATATAACATAAGGGTCTCTGTTAACTCCCGGATGGAATACAGAAATGCTTCAACAGTTAAAAATTGAAAAAAAAACACAAACCAAATCAGAAATGTTCTTATAATTCAATGAAATATAATTCTGATCCTCAAGTATTCTTGAGTGATAATTTAAAAGCTAAGGCGATCTGCCTATCCATTAGTTTTCCCCCCTTTAAACAGCACTTGTTGCCTTTTAATGAAATGGAAGAATCATTATAACCTGGCCTTGAGGAGAGTGACTTCATATAAGAGTGTTCTCTGGGGCATTTAAGGAACTGCAGAAAGGAGGTAAAAATGACGTGTATATCTCAAATGACCTTTTATTTATTTTGATTTTTTTTTATATTTTAATTTGTGTGTGTGTGTGTGTGTGTGTGTGTGTGTGTGTGTGTGTGTCCTGTGCAGGAATCGGTTCTCTCCCTCAACCTTGTGGGTCCCAGGGATTGAACTCAGGTCATCAGATTTAGTGGCAAGTGCTTTTACCTCCTAAACCATCTCGCCAGTCCTCTTTTGATTATTTTAATCATTCTAGAATAACTTAATAATAAATAGTGGTTTATATTAAAGATGCTACAGTCACCTGTTTTTTTGAATATTGAAAAAGCTACAGGAAACATGCTTTTTTAGGCAATTTAGCATTCCTATTGAAATACTCCTTATGATGACTGGCCATAAAAAAGAAATGGTAATCTTCACATTTATGAAGTTCAAGTTGTAGATCTCTATTTTTGCATATTAGTGAAATGTTTAGTTTTAAACTGTGCTTTCCTTCCATGCACTATTTAGATAATCCAGAGACCATAATTTGTCAGTGGAAACCTCAGTAACTTCAGATTATTCAAAAAAATAATTTACTTGTACTTCTGAAAATTAACATTTTTTTTAATTATTCAAGAATTAAAAATTTTTTTTTGAATGGCCAATTCATTTCAATGACCTGGCTAGATGTCATTTTGTAAAATAGTAGTTTCCCATCTGAGTGCTTTTAACACCCGTTGCTGGTTCATGACACTATTTTAATGTTGGAATGTGACCGAGAGTATTCCCATTCATCTTGAATTATTGCTACTGCATAGAGTTGGATTTATATACGGAGATTGTTTGGTTGCTTGTGTTTTGGCTTAAGAATAAACAAAAAGGAAAACTTAAGGGGTGGGAGCTGTTGGTAGTGCTGTCATACACACACTCCCTTCATGTGGTTTTGGAAGCGGAGCAAGTTGTTAGCACCTGTCCCTCCTGTGTCCCTCCTGTGTCCCCAGGGCTCCCTTTCCCAGGTAACATATTAGCTGCTGTGACATGAAAACGTGTCATACCGGATCCATTTTCCCCTGAACTCTGTGCTCAGTTTTCCCAAGATCCATTTCCAGAAAGTCTTCTGGTATGTCTTGTAACGTCTTCCCTCGGGGGCGTCCTGTCTTGGTTTCACCTGGATGATGATGCTGGCATAGTCCCTTTTTACAGGGCCTCACCAGGGCGAGACACAGGGCAGCCATGGACATGCCAGCTGCGCAGGAGTAAAAGGCCCTGCTGTAGATCTTGCTCTGGTCCACCAGCAGGCCTGGAAGAAAACACTGGCACTGTTAGCATCATCAACACACCTGACTACTCCTACCTGGGCTCCCTTCCCATCTAGAAACTTCTCAGTTTCTTGGCTTGGCCTACCATTTATTTATTTATTTATTTATTTATTTATTTATTTATTTAGTCTTTTTGAGACAGGGTCTCCCTGTAGCCCCAGCTGGCCTGGAACTTGCGATGTAGACCAGGCTGGCCTTGACTTCACAGAGATCCCCCTGCCTCTGCCTCCTGACTACTGGGGGGTTAAAGGTGTGCGCCACCATGCCCAGACTATTTATTTTATTCTATTTTATTTTATTTTATTTTATTTTATTTATTTTATTTTGAGGCAGGGTTTTACAGGTAGCCCAAGCTGCTCTGAATCTCACTGTGTGGTTCCATCTACCCTCAAACTCAACAACAGCCTTCGCACCTCTGCCTCCCAAGTGCTGGAAGCGTAGGTGTGAACCACATGCCAACCTGCCTTCTTTCTTTTTAGTTTTCTCAAGAAAACATGCCGTCAAAGGCAGAAATCTGCCAGACTAGACAGCAGAGATGAAGCCGACACGCAGCACACACTTAGCACCTGTGAAAAGTAGGTTGTAAGTTACTGATTTGTTCTTCCCAGACTAAGTCTATCCTTTTGAGAAAGGGAAACAGGACCGTTAGATGCCTGTTTCTTTGAAAAGCTAATATTCTTAATGGAATAGCCGCATTGATTTCACCTGAATTCACTCTAGGAATCTTTGTAACAGGCAATATTTCCAGCCAGGTGTGATGGCACACGCCTTTAATCCTAGCACTTGGGAGGCAAAGGCAGGCGGATCTTTGTGAGTTCAACTCCAGCCTGGTCTACGGAGTGAGTTCCAGGACAGCTAGGGCTACAGGGAGACCCTGTCTCGAAGAAGACCAAAAACCAAAACCAAAAAAACAGGCAATATTTCCAATCACAAGAATTTAAGGACATATCAGCTGAGATAAGAAACACTAGGTATCCTGCCCACAAAGAATATTCTGTACTAATCAATTAAGTATTTGCAGTGCATTTATGTGCCAAATTCCTAAACACCTTTCCTAAGAAGAGAAAATGACCAGGCTGATGGAAGGGTTTGATGCAGGAGTTTAAGGTCAGGCTGGGCTACATAGTGCCTTCCAGGTTACGTAGGTTCCAAAGAGACTGTTAGCCCCATCATGATGCCCCGGGGTCAGGCGAATGGTAAGGCCAGGTTCCCCTTTTGCCTTTGATAAGGCAAGTTGACAGAAAATACCTGGGGGCTACTTGGATTTGCAGACAGGCTTGCAGGGTGCTAATCCTATCACTGATGAACTCTACGAGCATTGCTTTAATTTGGGGGTGTCTAGTTTCTTCCTGTTCAAACCAAGATGGCTAACTCATAACTCATATTATCTCTAATCCTTGGGAGCTCTAAAATTCAACTGAAGTATAAAAATGGAAGTAGATTTTAAAATCAGTCCCATATAAGAAACTAGCACAATAAGATGAAAGTATGCAAGGGTTTGCATTCTGTGTTTTTAAGTTGCCTGCCAGGGGCTGGTGAGATGGCTCAGCAGATAAAGGTAATTGTTCCAAACCTGGTGACCTGAGTTTGATCCCTGGGACCTACATGGTTGAAGTTGTCCTCTGACCTCCACATGCATGCCATAACATATGTACATCCACACACCTTCACACAGACATAAATAAGGAAAAAAACAATTTATTTACCTGCCAGGGGTGGTCCTGCCAGACCTGCAATGCTCTGGATGAAGACGTAGACTCCAGCTGCAGACGACATCTTCTCGATTCCCACAATGTCATCTTCAGCCAGCAGTGGAATGTGGGTCCCTCCTATGGTCCCAACCATAATGCCAAAAAACACACTACATAACATGAGACCCCAGAATTCAGTAGCAAAAGTAAAGGCAAAGAGAGACACTGTCAATAAAACAACACAGATGAGTTCAATGTAGATCTTCCGGATGGGTTCTCTGTTGAGGACGAACCCAGCTCCGATCCTTCCAAAAACTTCAGCAATGGCCATTGTAGACAGTAAAAATGCGGCATGATCAGGATCGATGCCTAGGCTGATGCCCAGAGGAATGATGTACAGGGAAGGTGCGAAGAATCCCAGTGTGGCAAAGAGACCAAACAATGCGTAACAAATGAAACTCTTCTCTTTCAAAACAGAAAAGTCTAGCAGCGGAGCTTTGGTGTGGCTGTGCTTGGAGACAGCCACCAACGACTGCTGCTGCTCCGCCCTGGCTTCCAGCTCCGAGTTCGCTTGACTAGGCACATTTTTTGGTGAGGTAGTTAGTTCCACTCCTGAGTCAATGGAGTCTATTGAGGTTCGAGTTTTCTCATTTTCAAGCATATACTGCACTTCTTTCCGGGATTCATGAGTGTTTATTTTTGGTGACCCTGGTCCTCTGATGAGAATTGGTCTTAGCAGGGCACCACAGACAACAATGTTCAGCTGCAGCAGGCCCACGAAGAGGAGGCTGTATCTCCAGCCCCTGTACTCCTTCAGCGCTGTGATGGCTTGAAAACACAGGAGCAAAGAAAATTCAAAGTCAACAACAGACTCCAGACCCAAGAGGCCACAGGCAGACAAAATATGCAGATTTAGTCACAGATTTTGTACAGAGGTAGGGCAACTATAGTGCATCCAGACTGCGGTGCATGCATTCGTGTGTGTGTGTGTGTGTGTGTGTGTGTGTGTGTGTGATAGGGGAGTGAGCCCAAGGTCACAGGTCAATGTTGGTTGTCTTAACTGCTCTCTGCCTTTTAAAAATGTAATACTGGCTGGGCGTGGTGGTGCACGCCTTTAAACCTAGCGCTTAGGAGGCAGAGGCAGGTGGATCTCTGTGAGTTCAAGGCCAGCCTGGTCTACAGAGTGAGTTCCAGTACAGCTGGGGCTACAGGAAGACCCTGTCTCAAAAATACAAAAAAAAAAAAAAAAATAGACCTAAAGAATTTTTAAAAAATGTAATGCTGGGGATTGAATGTAGGGCAAGCTCTCTAGCCCCACCCACCTAACTTTCTTAGACGAAATTTCTCACTGAACCTAGAATTTGACCAGATTGGCTAGCCCCAGGGATTCACTTGTTTCTATTTCCCCAGCACTGGGGATATAGGAATGTGTCACCATAGTAGCTTTTCATGTGGGTGCTGGGGATTTGAACCCAGGTCCTTATGCTTGCATGGGCCCTTCGCCAATGGAACTGTCTACCCAGCCCTCTAGATCATTCTTTATTCTAGACTCCGGTGCATTATACATGGCTAAATAAGAAGAAAACACATATTTATTATTACATATAATACAAAAATTGTCAGCCTGGGTTTCCAAGAGAGCTTTGGGCGGTATTCTCTCAGGCGAAGGCCTAAGATGCTGAATATGTCTGTAACCTACATCAGTGTTCATCAGACAATAGCCCACAGGCCAAATCTGACCTACCACCTATTTTTGTTAGTAAGCTGGACTGGAATCCAGCCACACTTGTTTACATAGTCTGTGGATGTTTTTGTGCTGAGACAACAGAATCGAGTAGTTGTAGTACAGACCATATAATCCCCAAAGGGGCAAGTGTCCCTGGGGCTGGGGACAGAGCACTTGCCTGGTGTGAAGGAGGTCTTGGGAATCTACTTTCCAGTACCACAAAAATGAAATGACTATTTTTTTATTACTACCTGACCTTTTAGAAAATTAATTTGCCAGCTTCTCAGTTGTATCATTATACATCCTAGTCATTCACTATGTAGAGCCAAGTAAAATACGAGATAAAGAACGGAGAGATGGCTCAGCAGTTAGGAGCACTGGCTTGGGTGGACCTGGGTTCTGTTCCCAGCACCCACATAGCAGTTAACAAAACCATTCATAACTCCAGTTCCAGGGGATCGGACACCCTCTTCTGTCCTTTGCAGTCAACAGGCATACACATGGTACATGTTCATACACATGGTGCATGTACATACATGCAAGATACTCAGACACATAAAGTAAAAACAAATAGGGTAAAATGCTGATAGATCTGATTTCTAAGCCTACATGCATTTCTGAGCTGTAACTCAGAAGTACAACTTTCCCTTTTTCCCGTCAACATCGTAAGCACACTTGCTCCAACACTCTGGACGTTGGTTACTGACCGACACAGTAAGCATGCTTGCTGCGACACTCTGGACATTGCACATTTAGTTTTCTGTTTGTGTGTATGTATGTAGGCACATGTGTGTATGTATGTGTGTGGGCACGTGTGTTTATGTGGGCACGTGTGTGTGTGTGTGGGCACATGTGTGTATGTATGCATGTGGGCACATGTGTGTATGTATGTGGGCACATGTGTGTGAATGTATGTGGGCACATGTGTGTATGTGGGCATGTGTGTGTGTATGTGGACACGTGTGTGTATGTGGGCACATGTGTGTATGTATGTATGTGGGCACATGTGTGTGAATGTATGTGGGCACATGTGTGGCACAGCCTGCATGTGGAGGGGGTCAGAGGACAATGGGAGGGAACCGGTCCTCTCCTTCCACCAGGTGGTCCCCAGGAACCAAACTCAGGCTATTGGGCTTTCCCTGCTGAGCCATCTGGCTGGCCCGTGTATGTTGTACTGTGATCTCCTCTGACCTCTCGTTTCCCTCTTAATATGGAAAACTTAAGACCTGCCAACTAGTTTAGCTTGAATCTTTCTAAGTGCTTTGTACTCATCTGAGAATAACAGATCTAATTTTCTTTTTTCATGTAATGTTTAAGGGGTAACCAAGTGCCAGGAATGGTGCCCAGTGCTGGCTGAATAGCACGGGCTCTACCGACCCTCAGGGCACTTGCAGTCACTGATCCCTTCTCCCCTCAATGTTTTAGTTTGAAAAATTTGAAATTAACAGAAATGGAGAGAATGGTACCCATATTCTCCAGCTTCATCTACACGATTCACATTTATGAACATGATTTACATTTATCTCTGTGTGTGTGTGTGTGTGTGTGTGTATCTATAAAGCTATATCATGTTCCAGAAGTTGTGGCAGACACTTTTAATTCCAGTGCCCAGGAGGCAGAGGCAGACAGATCTTTGTGAGATCAAGGCCAGCCTGGTCTATGTAGCATGTTCAAGGCCAGACCGGACTACACAATGAAAGTTTGTCCCCCAAACCCAAAAAGCTGAGGGCTGGAAACTGGAAAGACAGCTCAGCAGCTAAGAGCACTGGTTGCTTTCACAGGTTCAATTCCCAGTACCCACATGGTGGCTAACAATGATCCTTAACTCTAGTTCCAGGTGATCTAATGTCCTCTTCTGGCCTCTGTGGTCATTGTATGCACATGTTATTGCCTACATACATGCAAGCAAAACATACACATAATCTAAAAATTAAAAGAATTTTTTAAAAAGCCCCAAAGCAAAAAAGATATATATCTTTTTTTTTTTTTTTTGGTCTTTCGAGACAGGTTTCCTGTAAGCCACCAGCTGTCCTGGAACTCACTCTGAGACCAGGCTGGCCTTGAAATCAACAAAGATCTGCCGCACTCTGTCCTAAGTGCAAGATTTTTAAAGGCGTGCGCCACCCTGCCTGGCTTCATAAGATATTTAATTTTTTAAAAAAAAAAAACACACCAAAAGAAAACATAAACCATCACACACAACACACACACTCACTCAGCCCTCAGTATCTGATAAAGTCTTCAGATACTGTGATACATTACTCCTAAATATTTCATCTTGCAATCCATTGACCCATTAATCAAGAAACAGCATGGGTGCTGGGAATGGTGGTGCACTTGGGAGGCAGAGGCAGGTCAATCTCTGTGAGATTGAGGCCAGCTTGGTCTACACAATTAGTTCTAGGCCAGCTAGGGCTACTGTAAGACCCTGTCTCAAAAAAGCTCTTTCTCCCTCCCACTAAGAAACTAGCAAGCTAGGTGGGCAGCTCCTCGTGGAGGGATGCTGCCTAAGCACACTAAGTAAGGCCCTGATCTGATCGGTAGCATCAAGGAAAGGGAAAGAAAGGGAAGAGAAAAGAGGAAAAAGGTGGGGGTGAAGAAAGAATTTGTGTCTCCAAATGTTTATATGTCTCTACTTTAGTTTTATTGTGCTTCATATACATACATCCTACATATATATATATATTTTTTTTTTTTTTTGAGACAGAGTAGCCATGTAGCCCCAGGCTGGCCTCAATCCCACAGAGATCCACCTACCTGCATCTGCCTCCCAAGTTCTTGGATTAAAGGTGTGTGCCACTATTCCTGCCTGTAATTTATTTAGTTAGGAAATAAACCAGTAGTAAAAAGTTTGCTGTGAGATTATTCATCTGCACATAAGAAAACATAGATTTTATGGGCATAACTTAAATTGACACTTTTGGAAAGGGAGAGGGTTAATTATAATATAAAAAGTCTCAATTGTGAAATAATTTTGGGATTATTTTGTTTCAAGAAAGCTTTACCACTGAATATGTACCTATTTATGTAAACCAAGATTAAAAGGGTATGAATTCCCAAAGTAGGGGAGAGGGAGGATATTTCCTTAAAATGTCCTGAAGAAGAGCAAGCAAGTAGCACTTCATTATGTATGAGTTAAAGTCACCCACGCTGTTGGCCAAAGTTAGCAGAGCTTCGGCTGTCCCCTCTAATAGTCTGTGGCCATTCACCCACCTGGTGCAAAAGCAAACACAGCAAAGCATTCTCCCGTAGAAGCGACTGCAGTGACGACTGAACGTCTTTTGTCAAAGTACTGTGACAGAATGGTGACAGTTGGCAGAAAACTAAAGCAATACCCCAAACCTGTGGACGAAAATCCAAAAGGCCAGTGAGAACCACATGTCGACTGATCCTGGAGGAATGCAGAGAGAAAGCCTTTGTACAAATCCCAAGTTCCAGGAGTCAAGCCATTCATTCTGCAGATGTGACAGCTAAGAGAATGGGTTTCATCAAAGGTCCGGAGGGGTTAGGTCAGTTGGTAGACTGCTTGACTGGGATGCACAAAGTCCTGGTGTTCAATCCCCAGTACCGGAGAACACCAGGCTTGGTGGCACACACCTGTAATCAAAGGATTAGGAGTTCAAGGATATCTTTGACTACATAGCCATTTTGAGCCTAGGCTGGTATACATGAGACCCTGTCTCAAAAAAAAAAAGTTATTCTGGGACACTAAGATATAAGAGCTTTTTTCCAAAGCACCCCCCCTTGCAATCCATATAATTCATAGTGGAAAAATATTGAAACATTTTTATATAATAAGTATATTTTGGGGCTGGAAAGATAGCTCAGCAATTAAGAGCACTGGGTACTCTTGCAGAAGACCTGGGTTCAATTCCCAGCACCCACATGGCGGCTAACAACTGCCTGTAATTCCAGTTCTGGGGGAATCCCACAACCTCTTCTGACCTCCATGGGCATTGTACAATAAGGGTGCACTTACAAACATGCAGGTAATACATTCATACACATAAAATTACAAAAAAAGATTTGTATTTGGAAATAGGTCTTTTCCTGTTTTCTTTGGAGACAGGTTCTTGCTGTGTGGCCCACGCTCGCCTCCCACTCACCGTCCTGAGCCTTTCGATACCTGTAGAGCCAACTAAGTTTTGATACGTGCAGAGCTATATAAAAAAATTGTAAGTATGCGAGTTTAGCACATATACATCACCTATCATTCAGCATATGGACTCTTTTTAAAGGGAAAATATTTTTGGACACCCCCCCCCCGTCGGTGCACAGTGACTCCCCTTTACAGCCCAGCATGCTCAGACCCTGATCTATGAAATACTGACAAAAGAACTCTGAAAACAATGACAATAATGTACATTGGTTTCAAAAACTAGAGCAAAAGAAAAGTTATCTGTATCATGGGTAAATGTTTGGTTTGCCCCCTCAATCAAATAAAAACTTTTGTACACTTGACAGTGTAAAGTCCATGACCTCAAGACATTATTACTTTGAAAAAAAAAGGGGAGAGAAAGAAAGATGACTGGATTCAGCCTCCTCCTTCCCTTTCCTTGCTCTCCAAAGAAGCACCCCAGAGACTGTTGGAGCAGGAGAGGCACTCACCGGAGACGATGCCAATGGAGATGTACATGTGGTAGACCTTCTGGGAGAAAGAGGCTGCAACCATTCCTGTGCTGATAAGCAGGCCTCCGGCCATCACCACCAGACGGTGTCCAAAGCGGTTGCTTAGGACTGTGGAGAGGGGAGCTGCCAGAAAAGGAACAAAAAGTGACCTGTGAACTCAGGCTTCCATGTGGGCTTTGCTGCAGTTCCTTCCTGTGAGTCCCGAACTTGCAGGGATGATGTAAGAAGACACTCGGAATATTTCATGCAGTGGCTACCCGGTCAGGTCACAAGTTACTTTAGCATTTGTTCAAATTAAAAATAAAGGAGAAAAAAAAAAAAAAAAAAAGAAAGGAGAGCCAGGCCTGGCTGTATAGGACTGCACTCTCGGCTACTCAAGAGGCTAAGGCAGGGGGATTGCAAGGTCAAACCCAGCAATGGGAAACTTACTGAGACTCTGTCTCAGAATGAAAAATAAAAACAAGGCTGGGGTTACAGCTCAGTGGTAGAGCACTTGCTTAGCATGGATAAGGCCCTGGATTCCAGCAGAGGGGGACGGGGAGGGAGAGGGAAGAGAGGGAAGGGGAACAGAGGGGGGAGAGGGAGGAGAGGGAGGAGAAGGAGAGGAACTATACTAGATAGGAGGGGTAGGAAGGAAGGTAGGAAGGAAAGGAATTTGGTTGGGCTTAGTCTATACATTAGCTATGTTAGTGATTAGAATGCAACCTTACATATTTTTAACTTTTAAAATTGGGCTGGAGAGATGGCTAAGCGGTTGGGCGCCGACTGCTCCTGCAGAGGACCCAGGTTCGATTCCCAGTACCCACATGGCAGCTAAGAACCATCTTTGACTCCAGTTCCAGGGGAATCCAATGCCCTCTTCTGACCTCCGCAGCATTGCATGACACGGGTGCACCAACCTACATGCAGATAGTACACTCATACACATAAAAATAATGAATAAAAAAAAAATTAGGGCTGGAGAGATGGCCTAGCGGTTAAGAGCGCCAACTGCTCTTGCAGAGGACCCGGGTTCAATCCCCAGCACCCACATGGTGGCTGAGAACCATCTTTAACTCCAGTTCCAGAGGAATCCGATGCCCTCTTCTGACCTCCACGGTATTGCATGACACAGGTGCACAAACTTACATGCAGACAATACATTCATACACATAAAATAAACAATAAATAAAAAAATTTTTTTAATTAAAAAAAAAAGTAGGGTAGCCTTTTTAGGATGTCATAGGGTAAGAAAGACCAGAAGTAACTGCAGAGGTCAGGTTGCATACTGGGGTGGAGTAAGGGAGGATTATGGTCAGCCTGGCTGGCTTTCTGAGGTGAGCTCAGCAGCTGTTCTCTCAGAAAAGCCTTGGCATTGCCTTTCACAGACAGCTGAACACCAGACCTAGCATGCAAGTTCATTAGTCCATTGCAGATCAAGTGACAGCTAGCATGTTAAAAACGGCACCAAGCCCCCTTTTTATTTTATGCAGGTGGACCTGGGAGTACTGTACTGTGAGGCATTAGGAAGTCTTTTAGGAAATTGGGTGTTTAGAACTCACTGTCTCCTGAAGACACCATTTGTTGCTTTAGCGCTTGGGGATATAGTTCAGTGGTAGAATGCTTGCTCAGCATAACATGCACAAAACCTTATATTGTTTCCATTACCCCCCCAAAAAAAAGAAAGGAAGAAAAAAATGCGGAAATCAACTATAATCTTTTGTTACAGCAATCTCTAGGTATCTATAGGGGATCATTTCTGGGACCCCCCCCATAAAGAGACCAAAATCCATATTTAGATGCCTTATGTTAATGGCACAGTATTTGCATGCAATCTATACACATCCTTCTGTGTGCCTATATTGTTCCTAGATCACCTATAATCCCTAATATAATGTACTGTCATGGGAACAGTTTTTCTTTCTTTTTTTTTAAATTTTATTTATTTCTGTATGTGTATGAATGTACTGTCTGCATGCAAGTTTGTGCACCCGTGTCGTGCAATGCCTCGGAGGTCAGAAGATGATTTCAGATTCCCCTGGAACTGGAGTTCTCCTGGAATTGGAGTTACAGACAGTTCTCAGCCACCATGTGGGTGCTGGGGATCGAACCCGGGTCCTCTGTAAGAGAGGTCGGTGCTCTTAACCCTAGGCCATCTCTCCAGCCCCGGGAACAGTTTTTCTACTATGCTTTTTATAGAATAATGACATGAGAGATGTAACCATCACAGGCCAAGCACCACAGCACCTGTCAACAGCAGTAGAACACTTTGAGTCTGTGACTGCTAAATCTCTGAGTAAGGAACCGCAAGATAAGAGCCTAACTATGGCTGGGCATGGTGGGGCATGCCTTTAATCCTAGCACTCAGGAGGCAGAGGCAGGCGGATCTCTGTGAGTTCAATGCCAGCCAGGTCTACAAAGTGAGCTCCAGGTCAGCTGGGACTTAAAGGGAGACCCTGTCTCAAAAATACCAAAAAAAAAAAAGGCTATCTACTCCTGGACCCAGCCCAACTTTCTTTTCTCTGTGTCCAATCTGTGTCCTTAGCAGGTCTTATTAGAAGACCAGAGCCTTAGTATGGTTAAGTACTTAAAAAGCAGGGTGTGTGTGTGTATGTGTGTGTGGGGGGGGGGGTTGGAGAAATGACTTAGCAGTTAAGAGCACTGGTTGTTCTTGCAGAGGACCTGGGTTTAATTCCCAGCACCCACATGGCACCTAACACCTGTCCAAAACTCTAGTTCCAGAGGATCCAACACCCTCTTCTCACCTCTGAGAACAGTGCATGACCCTGCTGCAGTTATGTACATGCAGGGAATACACTCGTACACATAAAATAAAAATAATAAATATTAAAAAAAAGAACGAGTCACAGATTTGTGTGTCACCTTTGTGCTGGAGTTGCTTCTCTATATTTCTCCACTTTAGTGTACATGTGGTCAACGTCAGCACCTAGGACTTTTAGATGTTGCTTCCTTAGCTGAAGACTGTTTTTGGAGAACTAGGGTTTACCACTATCTCAAAGTGCTTTACACAGTCGTAGCAGCGCCTGGATTATAGGCATCTTTTTTTGTTTGTCTTTCGTGGTGCTAGGAATTGAACCTAGGGCCTTGCACATGCTTGGAAGCAGTCCACCAATGAACTGTCTCCCAGACCCCAGGCGGTGGGTGTCTAGTATGAATGTCAAGTTAAAGGCAGTTAGTTTAGCAGCCGCAGCCTTTTCTTCAGTGTCTCTTGACTTCTGCCAGTTCCCAACCCTCTGAAAACTGAATTCCTCAATTGAGGCTAGACAGTCTAACAGGACAGATGAGGGAATGCATCACACACATAATGAGTCCCGTCAGGCAGCTGTACAGATCAAAAGAGGCAGGTGTTCACATTATGCTTGGGCTAAAGACTGCACTAACCTGTAAATGTTAACACAAACACACATATTGATATTATCCATGAGATACTGCTGTTGGATTCATCAAAGCTGTTCATTAAGTCATTAAAGAAGACACCAAATGACTTGATGATCCCATAGGTAAAGACTTCAATGAAGAAAAAAGAAACAGCTACTGCCCAGCCCCATCCTCCGTCAGGCACTTGAGTATACACATTGGCTCTGGAATAAAACTTTGAGTTCTTTTGGGTCATTCTTAATCTGAAATAAAAAGAATGAGAAAATTAATTCAGACCAGCTATAGCATGAGGGCTGACAATCCCTCCCCCGCCCAGTTTTGTAAGACAGGGTCTCATGTAGTCCAGGCTGGCCTCAAACTGGAACTCCCTATGTAGGTGACGATGACTTTGAACTTCTGATCTTCCTGCATCCACCTCTGAGGTGCTGGGACTAAAACACCCACCATCACAGTCAGTGGATTCTAATCCTTTTAAACAAACATAGCAGACAAGAATCACTTCTCACTTTCCTTAGGTTATTAAATATTTAAATCCTGTACATTATAGTCTTCAGACGGTTTTATATCTGTCTTTGAATTATGCACAGGACCCATGGAGAACTGGGAAATAAGACTTCTCTGACACAGTAAAAAGGCAGAAACAATGAATAGGTACAGAAATGCTTGGAGACCCTTAGGACGCAGAATGCCCGCCAGACCAAGCACTGATGCTGATGTTGAAGAGGACATGTGAAAAAGAATGAACCGAAGACTGGCATGTTGTTTAGAAAAGGGAAGCTAAAGAGCAAACACTGACGGGTGAGCACCTTCCATGGGAACCAACCATGCATGTCTGCCTGGGGCCTCTGGCCATTCAGGGGCCATGCAGCCAGTCCTTTTTGGCTCCCACTTCCCCTCAGCACATTCTGACTGTCTAGTGTGGATGTGCCTACATGGACAGAAGGTAACTCTAAGTCAGACTGTGGCGATCCTGTCTTCTAGGAAGAATCACTATTTGGTAGCAACTGAATTTCTGAGCACAACAAAGACTTTAGGATACAATGACTCATGAGACACTACAAACCTTGAAGGCCCTGTCTGCACTCTAGTGCAGATAACCCAGTTACCCTTGACCTTACTAGGTCTTCCCATTCAAACTGCAATGCATACAGAATAAGCTGTCCTGAGCCTTAACACTACTAACTAAAAGATTCTAATTTAATCATGGAGGGAGACTGGGTCAACTTTAGTCTTCATGATTAGTTGCTTTTCTAGTTGCCGTGACAAAATAGCCTGACCAAAGCAATTTTTTTTTAAAGAATTTTTTTTTTATGTGTATGAGTGTACTTGTCTGCATGTAGGTCTGTGCACCCATGTCGTGCCATGGAGGTTAGAAGAGGGCGTCAGATTACCCTAGAACTGGAGTTCTCCTGCAGTTGGTTCTCAGCCACCATGTGGGTGCTGGGGATCAAACCCGGGTCCTCTGCAAGAGCGCTGACCAAAGCAATTTAAGAAAGGAAAGTTTTCTTTTGGCTGGGTTTGAGGGTGCAGTAATCCTGGCAGGGAAGTTTCCTGGCAGGAGTGGCGGGGGTGTGGGTGTGGGTGGCAGCCACTCAGTGGTAGCTGTAGTCAGGAGGGGGGAAGCCATGGGTGCAGAAGCTCATCTCTCTTCCTCCTTTTTATGCAGCCCGGGACTCTAGCGTGTGGAATGGGACCTTAGGTGGGTCTTCCTGCCTCAATTAACCTCATCTAGCAAATCTTTCTCAGATGTGCCCAGAGGTGTTCTCGCCTAGGGGATTCTATATCCTGCCAGGCTGTCAAAATTAGCTATCTCTCTATAAATACTACGACATGTTCTATAAATAGTTACATACACATTCAAAATAGGGATATATATTTTAGCCCAACTAAAAAGTAATGTTATCTGTAGTAATAAATAAATCCGTTGTCTTAGAGCTTTTATTGGCAATAAGAATTCTTGCCTTAGCTACATAGCAAATTCAAGGTCAGTTTGAGCTACCCGAGACTTGGTCTCAAAAAACAAAACAAAATCCAACTGTCCCCCCCCAAAGATTTATTTCCAATGATATCATTGCCTATAGGTGAATTTCAGGATATGCACATAATTCCTCCAGCCTTGGGTAATCACATTCAGGTAACTAAGTCATAAAGCAAAGATGGCTTTTTTTTTTTTTTTTTTTTAAAAAAAAAAAAAGAAAAAAAAGAAAAAAAAATGAGTTGTGTCT
>VZQC01011991.1:2339354-2373679 GCA_009823505.1 Rhizomys pruinosus
CATGGGTGCACAGACTTGCATGCAGACAGTACATTCATACACATACAGAAATAAATAAATGCCAGGCGTGGTGGCACACGCCTTTAATCCTAGCACTTGGGAGGCAGAAGAACCCGGATCTCTGTGAGTTCGAGGCCAGCCTGGTCTACAGAGTGAGTTCTAGGACAGCCAGAGCTACAGAGAGACTCTGTCTCAAAAAGACCAAAAAAAAAACAAGGTGGGGGGGCTGGAGAGATGGCCTAGTGGTTAAGAGCACAGACTGCTCTTGCAGAGGACCCGGGTTCGATCCCCAGCACCCACATGGCGGCTGAGAACCTTCTTTAACTCCAGTTCCAGGGGAATCCGACGCCCTGTTCTGACTTCCAAGCCATTGCATGACACAGGTGTACAGACCTACATGCAGAAATTAAAAAAAAAAAAATCTTAAAAAAAAAAAAACTTTAGATTTCATGTTGATATAATTTTTTTTTTTCTTTTGTATTTTTTGAGACAGAGTCTCCCTTTAGTCCCAGCTATCCTGGAGCTCACTCTGTAGACCAGGCTAGCCTTGAACTCACAGAGATCTGTCTGCCTCTACCTCCCAAGTGCTAGGATTAAAGGCGTGCGCCACCATGCCCGGGTAGATCAATTCTTTTTTTTTTTTTTTTTGATCAATTCTTTTAACATTAAAAAACAAACAACCCCCCCTCCCTGCTTTATGTCTGTGCTGAACTATTGTGGCTAGATCCAAATATAACTTATATCTGCCTTTACTTTGTAGCCCAAGCTGGCTTGAAATAAGCAACAATCCTACTGCCTCAGCCTCCTAAGTGCATGAGCCAACTATGCCCAGCTCATTGAAGGACTTGAGGACAAAGAAACTTTGCTTTCATATTACTACTATCAACATATAGAGAGGTAAGACCACCTCCCCACACTCACTCCACAGTTTATCCCTTTATCAACATGAAGCATCCTAGGTCCTTTTGAAGACCACAACACAGCCAGAAAAGAAAGTCCAACCCTTACTAGGTGCTATCTGCATTTTGTATCCAAGATTGCATATCAAAGCTGGGCCTGGGCCACAGGCCTGTGATTCTAGCACAGAGGTGGAGACTGAAGATCAGGAGTTCAAGGTCATCCTTGGCTATATAGCAAGTCTGAGTTTGTTTAGGCTGCATGAAACCCTGTTTCAACCTGTTCCCCCACCCCTAAAAAGAAGGCTTTCACATGGCAGGCCACCTACAAGGCAAGCACACTCTCCAGCCCCAGTGCCTGGCACAGCATTTAGTATGCCATATATGCTTGCTGAAAGTTTGCTTAACAAGCTAGGCATCATGGCCCACTCAGAAAGCTGAGGCATTAGGACTGCCAGCCTGGTTACATAGCAAGACCCCGTCTCAATTGGCGGTGGAGAGATGGCTCAGCAGTAAGAGCACTGGCTGCTCTTGCAAGGTTTGTTTCCTGGCACCCACATGTCGGCTAACAGTCATCTGTAACTGCAGCTCTAAGGGATCCTATGCCCTCTTCTGACCTCCTCCGGCATTGCACAACCCAGATGCACTTACATATATGCAGGCAATACACTCATAAATGTAAAATGAAAATAATAAATAAAATGTTAAACAAAAACAACCAAGTTTTCATCAAGCATGGTGGTCTACACCTTTAATCCCAGTACTTGGGAAAGCAGAAGCAGGTGGATGGATGTCACAGAGATCGAAGCTGGCCTGATCTACATAGCAAGTTCTAAGCCAGCTGGGGTTACAGGGAGACCCTGATTCAAACAAACAAAAAACAAACAGTTCAGCCTGGGCTACAGTAGTGTCTGACTTGTCTTAGTTAAAAAAAAAAAAAAAACCTTACTAAACAAAATGAGTCTTGGGATACTCCCAAAGCAATGCACAGCTCATTCCTTATAAAACGCAGTCATAAAACAAAGAAGCGCCTGGTTGCAGAGTAATCTTGTGAGCTCTCTTCTTTCTGCCATTGATTGAGCCGAAGGCCACCTGGCTCTACAAACTGTCTCACTGCTCACAAAGCAACCCAGGCCTAAGTTCTGAACCTCACTGTTCAAAAGCCTCTACAAATTCCAGAATGCAGAAACTGCCTATCTGGTTTTGTGGTTGTATTTGATGAGAAGGGTGTTATTAGCTGGCTTTGTGGGGATTTAGATGGTAAGGTTGGCTGAGTCATCCCACTTCTTGATTTTCAGTGTTCTCAACAGGTAAACTCTGAACTGAGCCAGATTTTGATCTAGATCACTGTGTCCATAGAAGAGGCAATTCCTAGGGTGGCCTTTGACCCTGACAGGCTCTGAATGACCCTTTTGTCCTCAGATTCCTCTGTAAAGGCCCAAGGTTTATCTCCTTGAAGCCCTCAGGAAATAGTTCTGCTGACCACTTAATCTCTAAATTTCATCTGAAAAAGCAGTCTCGGGTATTTTTCAACTGTAAAATTCTGAGATTCTAAATGGGTTCTTGGTGGCTAATGTCTTTTTGAAAAAAATAAATAAATAAGCTGGGCAGTTTAGAGTATTTCCTGGTAGGTTTTGGTTGTTTCAGTGTTCTCTTCATGAGGAAAAAACAAGAGAAAGCACCGGGCATGATGGTACATGCCTTTAATCCTAGCACTTGGGAGGCAGAGGCAGGCGGATCTTTGTGAGTTCAAGGCCAGCCTGGTCTACAGAGTGAGTTCCAGGACAGCTGGGGCTACAGGGAGACCCTGTCTCAAAAAACAAAACAAAACAAAACAAAAAACCCAGAATCAGGCATGGTGGCTCATGTCTGTAGTCCCAGCACTTGGGAAGCTGAGGCAGGAGGATTGCCTTGAGTTTGAAGTCAGGATGAATTATAGACAGTGAGTTCCAGGCCAGTTTGGGCTCTAGTATGAGATTCTATCTCAAAGAAAGGGGGGTGGTCACCTTTAAATGGGTATCCTGCAAGACTTGCACTGTGATTTTTATTTATTTATTTATTTATTTATTTATTTATTTATTTATTTATTTATTTATTTTTGGTCTGTTTGAGACAGGATCTCCCTGTAGCCCCAGCTGTCCTGGAACTCACTCTGTAGACCAGGCTGGCCTTGAACTCACAAAGATCCACCTGCCTCTGCCTCCCGAGTGTCAGGATTAAAGGGGTGAGTCATCACTGTGATTTAATTGGTTGAAAAGATTTGGCCTGAAGATATAAAAATATTGTATTATCTATCATCCACCGGTGTTAGGCTAGGGTCAGTTCAGATCCAAGTTCAAAAAGCAAGCTTCGATGGAAACGGGGCTGCTGGTGAATGTACAGGGAATGGTCTCTCTCCTTCAAGGGGAGTCACCTAGAGGATAGCTTCCAACAAGTTGACTCTAGCCCCAAACCAGTCTGTGTGTGGGTGAAGTTCACTTGAATTGCCTATTTAACAAAAAATAATCTCAACTCTAACCTGGGACGCTGTCTCAGCAACATTGAATGAATCACCGGCTACAACCAATTCACCCATTTTGCAAGACCAAGTGTGTTGAAAACCCAAGCCCTTAATTTAAGTGTCTTCCTCAGGAGTTCCACTGAGGAAAGGCCTGCTTTTGGAAACCACAGAAGGAAAACTCTGGGCTAGTGGTACTCATTAAGATAGTTTTTCCACTTGGCTGCATCGTTTATTTACATGCTGTCAGTTTCTGTCTTAGGTGCCCTTCCCTTAATTACCAGAAAAGGTGTTTCGTTCATACACACACACACACACACACACACACACACACACACACACACACATGAAACACCCCCCTTTACCCTCAATGCCACTGCCACATGATAGCACTTGGGAAATGGGAATATAAGGTTTTGGCATTTCATGGAAGAAGACATCCATGTCACTATGATTTGCAAAAACAGTAAGATCATGGAGGGAGACATCTCTCAATCCCAAGGTAGAAGAAGCCTCCTGCAGAAGCTGGCACAGCAAGTCTAGCAGTGCGAACAGAATGGGCTTCCAGGTTGACAAGTTGTAATAGCGCTTCCCTAGTTGGATCCTGGGAGCCTTTTCATCCCCCCCACTCCTCCCCGTCCCCATGTTAGGTGAAGATTTACATGCCACCTAAAAAAAACTTCTATCATTTGTCTGCCGGGGTGCAGGGAATGAAAACAACTCAGAAGGAAATTAACCCATTCCTTCTGCAAAACCATCCTCCCTAGTCCCCCGAGCCGCTCGGCTGCACCAGCACTTTCCAGCAGCTGGCAGCCTGGCGAACCTTGGAAGTTGCGCGGGACCCGCTGGCAGCTGCTGACGGATCTGACCGTCAAGGTGCAGGACCGCTCCGCAGAGACATCTCCCTCTTCCCCAGGGGCCGCCCTGGCGGGGAAGGAGGTACCCCGGGGAAGGAGACAGGGAGCCCCACTTGCCCTAGCGCTGCCTCAGTGGCCGCCTAGCGTGCGCGCGAGCCTGGCGAAGGAAGGAACCTCTCTGACATTTCGGTCTGCTGACGCGCAGCAACTTCATGCGGAAAATGCATGGGGGGGGGGGAGTGGAAGGGGGCTGAGCCGGTCACCCTAGACTCACCCCACAGCCTGGGTCCTCTCAGCCGGGGCAGGGGACGATCAAAGGCCAAGGCCACCCTTTAAAGTATTCCCCAGAAGCCAAGTGTACATTCAACTCTCAGCCGCCCACAACTGGCCAAGAGCGCGTCATCCTGGTGGCTCGGAGCAACTCACAACAGTCACAATATTATTCGTTATAATCTCTTTAAAATGTTAAGTGCTTCCTTCTACCTCCCCGTCCTAAAAATAAAAAATAAGATCCCAACACATATTAAAAAAAAAAAAAAAACACACACACACACATCAACAAGCCATACCCCACAATCAAACTTTTAAACATGTAAAATAATAAAACCAACTCACCAAGTTAGAAGGGAAGAGAATAAACCCCAAAAGGCTCCCAATAAGGCGGAGGCTTGGCCTCCCCCTTCTTATAAGCCTCTCGATTACATGAAGGTTTAACCCCTTAGGGCGTGGGCCCGAGTCTCCATCAAGTTGGCTCCGGCCGCCGAGCCCAGAACACCCTAGCCCCCCACCTAGTCCAGCCTCGGCCCTCCCCGGGCCACACCCGCCTCCACCCCCACCCCAATCGCCTCTGCCCCGGCGGTGCGTGCTGCCTGCGCTCGGGGCCCCGCGTCGCTGTCTATCTCTTATCCTATACCGGCTGCAGCCGGTCTCTGCCGGCCTCGGGGGCGCGCTGCCGCCGACCATGTGCTGCTAGCGCCGGCACGGAGGTCGCCCGCCTGGCGCGCGCGCGCTGGCCCACGTGGATCGGGACCGCGCCAGGCGCGCGCCCCGCCCGCCGTGGCCGGGGGTCACGAAAGGCAACTGCACCGCTGTCGCGCGTGGCCGGTCCCCGCGCACACCCGGGGGGGGGGCGGTCGAGCCCGACGCCCTCATCCTCTCCTCCCGGTGCCCCGGAGAGGATCCCCGCACTGGGCTGCAGTGCCGGCGGGAGCGCGAGCGTGCCAGGGGAGCCCCGGTGCGCCCACATCCCCCGCGCTCATGGTGCAGCTCGGAGCCCGCCCGCGCCCGGAGGATTTGGGGAGTCACTGGGGGTATGGGGGTGCAGGAGAGGCGCGCGCCGGGGCTAGTCCCGCGGGCACTCGCGTCGGTCTCGGCTCCGCGCTCGCCCCGGACAGAACAGGTTCCTTCCAGTTTGGGTGTGAGCAGCGCGCGTGCAGGAGCCCGAGTTCCTCCTCCGGAGACCACTTCCCCCCCAATTTCGTCAACTCGCGCACCCCGCCCGTTCCCCTTCCGGGCGTGGGGAAGTAGTGCTGCAGTGGACCCTGGGGAGCCCGCGGCTCGCCTGCTCCGGGTGCAGGGCTTGCCACCCCGGCAGGAGCCGCGAGCATCCGTGTTGCGCGGAAGGGATGGGAGCAGCCTGGCTGAGTCAGCATCCCTTCCCCTTCTCGGGGCGCGCGTGCACTGTCCGCACAGGTGCATGCCTGCTGCACCCGGCGGAGGCCTCTGGAGAGGATCGGGAGGATGAGGGCGCCAGGGCCCCTTGTCTCAAATCTCTGACCCCAGGGTCACTAAGCGGATGCTGTCCGGGAAGCCCAAGTTATGAGTTCCTCCTGGGGACAAAGCATGTGCCGGGGCTGTTCCGAGCCTGAGGGGGCGCAAAGTTGGTTTCTTGGACTCCATCCCATATCCCTGGGCAAATTTAGGGAGCACTGGGCAGCAAAGACTATTCACCACGTTTCCCTTCTGATTTAGGCAACCGCTGTTAATCGGTTGTGGTTCAGAGACTGTCTTTCTGGTGGTTAGAAACTCTGGAGAACCTACTTTGGAAGTGTGCCTGGACGGTCGCCACAGGGCGAAACCACCGATCTACATTTTAATAAAAATCCTTCCTTGTTCCGTGATTTCCCCCCACGATTTGGGTATAGGGTCAAAGACATGTGTATGATTCTTGGAAAGTTGGCCTGATGACTGGTAACTGTCCTCAGCAACTGTTCTTATGCTTGTTAATGGGGCTTTTTAAAGCCAGTTGCTGACCCCAACACATGCCCTTTGAGAAATCTTTTCTAAGGTCTTCAAAGAATCTGTAATGTGATGTTTTGAAGTGAGTTTTAGCCACTAAAATGAAACAATGCTAAAGCTACATGGATTATAAGTATAATCTTTGATATTTAGAGGTTTACATGTTTTAGGGGACAGGGACACCTGACCTCTCCTGTATTCAGTAAGGAACTTTTTTTCTCCCTAAGACAAGGTCTTAGCCAAGCATGGTAGCACCTGCCTTTAATCCCAGCACTCAAGGAGCAGGTAGATCCCTGTGAGTTCAAATCCAGCTTAGCTGGGGGAGGAGGAGCTACTTGGAGACCCTATCCAAAAAAACAAAACAAACAAAAAACCCCAAGGTCTTATGTAGCTCTGGCTGGCCTCAAACTTGTGTGTAGGAGGATGACCTTGAATCCCTGATCTTTATGTAACCCACGGACCTAGAACTCTCCATCCTCCTGTCTCAGTCTCCAGAGGGATAAGATTATCACCACCACATCCTGCTGCATTGTAGTCTGCAGCTCCTGGGGTCTTGCCATCCTCCAGCCTCATGCTGGGACTAAGGGTACAATATACTCCACCCAGCTGGAATTGTCTTACTTAGGAACCTAGAGATGTAGTTCATCATTTGTTACTCTAAAAAAAATAAAATAAAATCAATCTCTGTCACTCTCCCCTCATTTCTAGAGGTCAAATGCAGTGCCTTATAAATGCTCTATCACTGGCCCTAAGATACAGTCTTCTTTTTGTCTGCCTGTCTCCATTCCTTCCTCCCTCTGTCCCTCCGTCTTTCCCTCCCTTCCTTCTCTCTTTTTAAACTTAGGTTGGCCTTGAGCTTACAAGTCTCCTGCCTCAGTTTCCTTAGTCCTAGGCTTACATCAGGCATGTGCCATCATACCTACCCCTTTAATCTCTTGACTTTAAAAATTAGACACTTGGGAGGCAGAGGCCTCACAGAGACGAAAGAGTCATAGCTAAGGATGACCTTGAACTACTGATCTCCTGCCTTCACCTCCTAAGTGCCTTTGAGATTGTCAGTATACTCTACCATGCCTGGCTCATCCATGTGAGTGTTAGGCTCACCAGTAGCCCTCTGCAGCGACTACCCATCCATGTTCCCCATTTTATTATTATTTTTAATTTTTTAATTAATTTTATTTATTCTTGTATGTGTATGAATGTACTGTCTGCATGCAGGTTTGTGCACCCATGTCGTGCAATGCCACGGAGGTCAGAAGAGGGTCTCGGATTCCCCTGGAACTGGAGTTCTCCTGGAATTGGAATTACAGACGGTTCTTAGCCGCCATGTGGGTGCTGGGGGATCGAACCCGGGTCCTCTGCAAGAGCAGTCGGTGCTCTTAACCGCTAGGCTATCTCTCCAGCCCCATGTTCCCCATTTTAGAGATGAAGAAGATTGAGGCAACAACACTGGTACGGTTGACATTTGTAGATTTCTCCCAGACCTGGTTTGCAGCTGGCGCCCGTCCAACGTTGACCTGGACTGTGTGTACTGGGATAATGGAGAGGTGGCTAGCGTCCAGGCTTGCTCGCCACAGATGGGTGACTTTTTCCCTATACTGGTTAGACTGGCCTCACCTCTTTTCCCTCAATCCTGGTGAGCCAGAGAGAGGATGAAAACCTCTGCTTCTTTCACTTCTTCAGGGAAAGTACTACATTACCATGCTAATCAGCCCCCCCAAACAAAACTAACCCTGTTTAGTCCTAAATAAGAACAAAAGGACTTTTGGAGTCTTAGACTACAGGACCAGAAAAATCAGGAAGTTAAGCTGAGAGCCCAGCCATCCCATCGGTCTCTTCTGTAGGTCAGTGGGAGCCCACACAGAGGGTAGAGTCCCCATGGCAGGCAGAGCCCCTTTGGCCCTGTGCGGTGGGCAAGTCTTTAAGGATGTCCTGAAAGAGTCCTTCAGCATCTTCTAGGGAAAAACAGCCTCCTCAAAGCTGCCCCAGACTCCCTCTCTTACTTAAGGTCATTTGCATGAGAACAGATTCCTTTGTGCAAAGTTGGCCTGCCTGTTCCCTGTCCACACTTATAGTCAGTCCCTCAAGTCTTCGGGTTGGGTTGCTAGGCAGATATGACCCTGGCTTGCAAATAAGCTCACTGCATTTGCCAGACTGTGAGAACCTCAACTTCAGTTAAGTAGACTGAAAGGAATCTTTGCCTGGAGCAGAGGGAGGGTCTGAGCAAAGGAGAGGTGGGGGGGGGGTCGTCTTTCGAGCCTGCTTTGGGCTGCTGGGTCTTCAGGGCAGCCTGAGAAGAAGGGAATATGGGAGGGGGCTGTGAGGGAAGGCCCCAATCTTTCACTATTCCCCTCTCCCTCTTTCTGTCTCTTCCATCTACTGTCTGCCTACTAAGGCCTAGGTTCTGGTTGAGTGGCTTATATTACATTACAGTTAATTCTTGCTTTAAAACCCACAATATGTACTTCTCTAGTTGTCAGAAAAGCTCACATCTATTCCATGTAGGAATCTTGTCAGTGGACTGATATCCAGGTAGAGATGTTTATTTTGTGGTCCTATGCCTACTTGGTAGTTTATAGGAAGGAGGTGGGCCCTGTTGACTGGGGAGTCTACCTGGGAAATGTGGAGACTTGGAGAGGACCAGCTAGTGACAGTGTTACCAAATGGGAGGGGTGTGTGTGTCACACTGTGTGCCCCAAGAAGCCAGATACAGCCACCGATCCTCAAGAAGCCAATTAAAGCAGCAAAACAAATAGTAAAAAGCAGAATAAGGTGATTTATTCAATGTGGCACACTAAAAAGAGGGACAAAGAGATCCAGTGACCCCCTCAGTTCCATATATGGGGTCCTGAAGTGACATTAAAGCTTAAGTAGAAAGCCAAGGATCGGGCTGGAGAGATGGCCTAGCGGTTGAGAGCACCAACTGCTCTTGGAGAGGACCCGGGTTCGATCCCCAGCACCCACATGGAGGCTGAGAACCGTCTTTAACTCCAACTCCAGGGGAATCTGACACCCTCTTCTGACCTCGGTGGCACTGCATGACACGGGTGCACAAACCTACCTGCAGACAGTATATTCATACACAGACAAAAATAAATAAAATAAAATAAAAAAGAAAGCCAAGGATATGCACATCTACATAGACTGGGTTCCTGTGTGGTCCTGCCCATTTCTGACCTCATAGGGCTTCATTCTCCACATCTAAGATGATCTCCTTCTGGGAGGCAAGTTCCCCCTCTGAGTGGGGCTTTTTCCTTCTCCCAGCATGAGACTCCTGGAGAAATTCCCGTTTCTTTGGGGTCTGTTGTTTCAGTAGTGTGATAGTCAGATTGAGAGACACAAGTGTCTCTTTAGACTGTCTTAATTTCTGCCATGACTGTCACACTGGTGGCATGGCGGGGTTGACATGACAACCCCTTCTGTGTCTCAGGTTGGAAGAGTGAAAGTACAACAGGGCCAGCTGAAGTGCTTAGACCCCTGAAGCTCCCTCCAACAGGGATGACACTGCGGCTCCTGGAGAGTTGAAGAGAATGGAAATCCATGGAATGTTTGACAAACAGGGAGGATCTTGGAGGTCTAGGAAAGAGGCTGTGAGCCAAAGTAGGGGTGCATAGAGTGACAAGAAGGCAGGAGTGGGTGAGAGCATGCAGTATTGGGGGGCAGTGAGGTCACCCACAGCAGCAGGGGCCTGTAGTGATGTGATTCTATCGAATCCCTCAGTATTCAGTTTTTATGACCAACTTGCCCATGGGTGTGTCTCATTAGTTCTACAGCAACTTTTATTTGATTTCAACACTGAATTCTCTCTTAGACTTCTCAGTCTTCCTAGCTTACTAAGCCTGCAGTGTATCGTCCTTCCACTACTTAAAAAGGAAAACAAAAACAAAATCTACCAAACCTAGTAACAATAAAGAGAACGCAGGGTTGGACCTGTTTCAAAAGTTCTAAAAAAAAAAAAAAAAAAAAAAAAAAAAAAAACCCAAGGTTTGACTGTTTTAAAAATTTAAAAAAAAAAAAAAAAAAAAAAGAATCTAAGTGGTCAGAATAAAGTGTTAATGACTTTGCATTTAGGAACAAATCCATGTGATATTAAACTTTATAGTGCTTATGGGTCATGAAATCTAGTCCAAAATGTTGGAAAAGTATGTACTGCACCACTGGCCTTTGCCCCAGTGAAATCAGACGTTGGCTCCACCTGGCCTGTGCCTCATGGCTCCTGGCCTGAAGAGAGATGCCAGTCTTCCCTAGCTTACCTAAACGCACACTTCGACATTCCCTGAAGATAGATAGACCGTCTTAAGCCTCTGTTTTTAACTCTTAAGCAACAGGACAGTCAAGCTTTTCCAGGGACTAGAGATGAGGTATAACTGGCAGATGTGGAGATTAAGCCCTGCCTGGGGCCCTGCTGTGGTCGTTGGAGGAAGGGCTCTAGTCTTAGGTGAGTGTGAGAGGCAAGCACATCTGTCCTTTCCTTTCATGCCCACCAAGAGCACTGATGACAGTAGTTATTGCCCACAAATCCACACTCAGAGAGGTGGTCCCTTCTCTCTAAGTGTTTATTGTATGGTTCGTTGACAGGACATATGCTTATTACCTAAGTCAGCCCTTTTATTGTTTTTTTTTTGTGTGTGTGTGCATGTGTGTGTGTGTGTGAGCGCGCAAGCACAAGCGCGTGCCTGTGTGTGCAGTATGCATACATGCACGGGTCAGAGGTTGAGTGTCTTCCTCAGTTACTTTCCAACTTCCTTTTTGAGACAGGGTCTCTCACTGAACCTGGAGGTCACTTGTTCAACTAGACTGGTTGGCCAGCCATCCCCAGAGAGCCAAACTGTCTCCATCTCCCCACCACTAGGATTATGGGCGCTGTCTTGTCCAGCTTTTACATTTGTTCTATGGATTCAAACCTAAGTTCTTGTGTTTGTGGAGCAAGCTCTTTACTGACTAAGCTATCTCCCTAGCCCCTCATTTCCTTTTTCTTTAAAAAATTTTTTAATTTTGGAGCTGAGGATGGAACCTAGAGCCTCACATGTGTTAGGCAAGTACTTAACCACTGAGTCACACCTCTAGCCCCCTAAGACTGCCTTTCAACAAGTGCAGTTTTCCCAGTAAGTATCTGGGAGGAGAAGTTACAAAGGTCATCTGAGGTTCAGGAAGTGGGAGATGAAGCTGGATTTTCAGGGCAGTGCAGGTCAGGCTGGGACTTCATTGTTCATGCTAAGTGCACTCATTCAGCAAATATTGATTGAACACCCTCTGGGCAAGGTACTGGGGATTATGCAGTACAGAAAACATACTGGTCCCTGCCACTGCTGAGCTGTGACACTCAGGCGAGTGTCACTTGTCACAGTGAGCATTAGAGCTCCCACTCTATTAGCACCACCAAAAGGGAGGCTTCCCCCACCCCGCCCCCCCATACCCAGACCTTATAGCTCAATTGCATCACACCAGATTTTTTGGAAGGGACCTTAACACCAATCATGCCATCTGTCAGCCGAGTCTGCCCAGCCTACGGTAAGCCAAGATGGCACATCCAGCCATGAGATAGTATGATAAGGAGAGTGCATTTGAAAATGCACACCAAAATGACTGTTGTTCCCTTTCCATTGCTTAAGACCCAGGTGTTGGCGACTTCTTCTTCCTCTGGGTTCAGAGTCCACCGTTAGATCATGCCAACAAACTGCCCTGGGCTAAGATACAGACAGTGGCTGCAGGAGGTCCGGATTTCACCATCCACACGGGGAATGCTTTTGTTTCGCAGTAATTTTAGTAAGGCTTGCATCATCCTTTTACAGAGTGTTCTCAAATCTGGTATCTCTTTAATCCTTTAAGCAGTGGAGAGGTAGACTCACAACAGCCAATATTTCTGAGCACTTAGAACTCAGAAAAGGGTTGTTTCGTTCTCCAACAGTGTTGGAGGTGAAGGAAGTTAACTGACTTTGTTTCCAGGTCAGTGAAGAAACAGACCAAAGGAATTCTGAAAATTACCCAGTGTCACACAGCTAGCAGGCAATTTGCTGGGTCCACATTCTAGAAACATGCCAACACGAGATAGAGGACACAGCTCAGTGATAAAGCACATGCAAAAGACCCAGGATTTGCTCTCTAGAGCATCAGAAGAGAAGGATAGATAGGGTCAGTGGATAAAGTGAGTTTGGGTCCCCCGCACCTATGTAAATGGCGAGTGCGCACAGCAGCATGGCTCTAATTCCAGTGCTTGAAGACAGAGAAAGGGAATCCTGAGCAAGCTGGCTAGCTAGGTCATATGTGCCAGCTTTGGGTTCCATGCAAACATACATGAATGCATACCACACACATACATGTTAAGAATAAAATTAGGGGCTGGAGAGATGGCCTAGCGGTTAAGAGCACCGACTGCTTTTGCAGAAGACCCGGGTTTGATCCCCAGCACCCACATGGCAGCTAAGAGCCATCTTTAACTCCAGTTCCAGGGGAATCCAACACCCTCTTCTGACCTCTGCAGCATTGCACAACACGGGTGCGCAGACCTACATGCAGACAGTACATTCATACACATAAAAATAAATAAAATAAAAAATAAATAAAATTAAAAAATAAGCAGGCCAACACACCCCAAAATTCAATTCTCCAAAAGGTGGATCAACTAAGTAATTATTTAACTCAACTGAGCATTGCTTTCACCCGTTTGATCTTGCCCTGCCTCTACCTTAGCCTCAGATGGTCTCACAAAAAGCCTCTGCAGAAATTCCTCTTTATTTGTTCAGAATATAGTGATGCAATACCATTCACTAGGGAGCCTAAACCCTTTAAAAAGCCTGATTATATTATATACAGTGACAAATATACAACATTGTATATTATAAATTATTATCCATAACAGGATATTATTATATAATATTGGGGACACAGTGCACATGTAGAAGTCAGGAAGCAGACATCTTAAGAAAAGATACACACAGCAGGGCTAGAGAGATGGCTCAGGGGTTAAGAGCACAGGCTGCTCTTGCAGAAGACCCAGGTTTGATTCCCAGCACCCCCACATGGTGGATAACAACCCCCCATAACTCCAGTTCCAGGGGATCCAACACCCTCTTCTGACCTCTATGGGCATTGTACAGTACATGCCAGGAATACACTCATACAGATACTAAACTGCTTCGTTGAATGAGGCCTCATTTCCTGATGCCCCAC
Source organism: Rhizomys pruinosus (assembly GCA_009823505.1). NCBI lineage: Eukaryota > Metazoa > Chordata > Mammalia > Rodentia > Spalacidae > Rhizomys > Rhizomys pruinosus. Next base: position 2,353,013 of record VZQC01011991.1, read on the forward strand.
TCAGCTATGAAGTCATCGGTAGATTAATGTCAAGGAAGCTAGTACCACTGTGAAGCAGTCACCTTCTAAAGCCTGTCCTCTGGCCTTCTAGGCCTTTACTGCACTGGCCTTGGGTGAGGATAGTTCATATCCAAACCATAACTCATGGTCTCTGGGATTTGCATCAAAATAAGCTAGTATGGGGCTAGAGAGATGGTTCAGTGGTTAAGAGTATGGAAATGGATTTAGGAAGGGAGACATCTCAGTGTTGGATAGATGTGTATGAGTTTTTCAACTTTGGTATGTTTTACAACATCCATAATAAAATATTTAACAAATGATAAGAAAACAGAGTCTCCCTTTAGTCCCAGCTGGCTTGGCCTTGAACACACAGAGATCCACCTGCCTCTGCCTCCCGAGTGCTGGGACCAAAGGTGTGCACCACCATGCCTGGCACTAAAGATGGTTCTTAGCTGCCATGTGGGTGCTGGGAATCAAACCCAGGTCCTCTGCAAGAGCAGTCAGTGCTCTTAACCACTGAGCCGTCTCTCCGGCCCCAAGAAAACACAGCTTTTTTTTTTTTAATTTTTTTTTTTTATTATTTATTTTTGTATGTGTATGAATGTATTGTCTGCATGCAGGTCTGTGCACCCGTGTCGTGCAATGCCGCGGAGGTCAGAAGAGGGTCTCGGATTCCCCTGGAACTGGAGTTCTCCTGGAATTGGAGTTACAGACGGTTCTTAGCCGCCATGTGGGTGCTGGGGATCGAACCCCGGTCCTCTGCAAGAGCGTTGGTGCTCTTAACCGCTAGGCTATCTCTCCAGCCCCGAAAACACAACTTTTTAAAACTACTTTAAAATCAACAAGTAGCCTTCTGGGAGTGGATTTCAGGTGGGCGAGCTTTGAGTCCTTCCCCCTGAATGATTTATCTTCTCTAGCAGAGGAGAGAGGTGTAGGGAGAAGAGTGTTTTCAGAAGCTCAGCAGCTCTCTCTGGTTTTCTGGTCTTTGCTCCAAGACCCAGATATAATTTCCGCAGGGCTACTGGGTTTTTAGATGTATGGCATTAGGCCATGTTGGCACTTCCAGATTGGCTCCTGTGACATGGCTTCCTTCTGTGACGATCTCAACAGGTGGTCTTGGCCTAACTCTAGGCAGGATGTCTTCTCCCCAGTTGCTGGTTCCCTTGGCATCACTGGCTCAGAGGGACAAAGCAGGGTTGGGCTTGAGCTGTATAATTATAACTAAACAAGTAAGTAAAATTGCTTTCCCACCCTCAGTCAAGGTATTCTATCAAAGAGCTGTATTAGTTACTTTTCTCAGTGCTGTGACAAAATACCCAACTTAAAGAAGAAAGGAAGGCTTTATTTTGGCTTACCTGCCTGCAGGCATGACCAACCTTTCACATGGAGACAGGACATTGTCATCTACAAAGTTCATGCCAGAGAGCCATTCATTGGAGTTACAACAAAATAATTCATTAAAAAAAATCTTAGTATATTAAATTTATGATTTTTGTGTTGGTCTAATGTTCATAGCTGTCCTAGGGTACACATGGCTCTTGAGCTGCAGATAAGACATGCCTGGAAGGAAATGCAGAAAGAAGTTCATCGCAGTAAGGAAGACATGGCGGCAGGGTCTTGCCTCCTTAAATATAGTCTAGGGGTTTCTATTTGCCTTCACCCTTGCATTCTCACCTAGGATTCCTCACACCTCAGTTTCCCCCCTTATCGAAGTGTTTGGAGTGCATTTCTGTATTCTCCACGTGGCACCCCAGGGATCCTGTTACAGGTCTTGCTCCCTTGCCGGCCTTCCTCTGCCTTCCCATTTCTCTGGTCAAGAGTGACCACCTTCATGGGGGGTGTCTTAGCTCTTGGACCCTGGCCTTTGCTAGTTACTCTGCCTGCAGCACCTTTCCCACATGGCTTATTCCCCCCTACCTCCTACAAATCCATAGACAGGTATCACTTATTAAATGAAAGTGTCCGGAAACCCTTCAACTGTGCACCTGCCCACTTCACACATCTGCCCCTCTCTGCTTTGATTTTTCTCACTGGCTCTCATGTTTCATGTACTCTGTTTTCCATTCCTGTAGAGAGAAAGTGGCGTGAAGGCAGGGATTTTCTCTGATCCATTCATGGTTTGTGCGCACATTGCCTAGATTAAAGTGCTAGTACACACGTGGTGGGCCAATGATTGAATGCCTGGGAGAGCCATCCCAGACCACGCGGAGGCAGCTGATGCCCAAGGCCCCTCCTGATAGTCCCCATGTGACTCCTGACCCCAAGCCAATGCACAGGCCAGGCTCTGATTTGCCTGGTAAAACCACAGGACTCCGCAATCAGACACTTCAACCTCCTTTTTCCTTTGTCTCTTTTGGCTTCAGCTCATCAGAAGCCTTTGTCTCTGGAAAACCCACCGAATCCTGTGCCAGAAAGGTCTGTCCGATCTCCTTGTTATTTCAGCTGTTTTCAAGGTTCTCTAGGAGGATGCTTGGCGACGGGGAGGTCTGTGGGGAGCCAGAGTCAGGTGATGGAGTGGACTTCCAGCCCCGGGTTATGCAGACACTGCTCAGCAGATCTTCAGGTTGCCTCATCCCATGCCTGCTGGCCCACAGCCTTCCTGTGGGGTCACTTCTCTGCCTTTCCCCATAAGCAAGCCTGGAAACCGAAGGGAGGCCAACCTTTAGCATACCTAGGGGTCCTGCTTTATACAAAGTCTCAAGGGGTGGGGTGTAGGTCAGTGGGCTAGCACCTGCTTAGCATGCACAAGGGTCCTGGGTTCAGTCTCTAAAACCACAACAAACAAAGTGGGGGTTGGAGAGAAGTGGTAAAGTTGATCGTCGGCTGGAGTTTGCTGTGAGAGTGGAGATCCATAGCTCAGCAGGGATCTCTCCTCATCAGGTATGGAGTAAGGGAGCAGCTGGGCCTTCGTTCGTTTGTTATGGGATGTTTTGAGTAGGTGGCCAAGTATCTACTATTGCAGTGGGAGGAAGGGTCAATCCTGAATTTGCTGAAGATCTCCCTTTTCCTTCCACGACTGGGCAGAGAGCTTGCCTGTGCTGTGCTCTCCTTATGTTGTATACATGTGTTATGTGTACGGGTCTGTCAGTGCATGTGTGTGTCAAAACTAGAAGTCAACATCAGGTCTTTTTCCTCAGGATGCTATCCACTTGTCTTAATGGACAGGGTCATTCATGGGCCTGGAACTTGCCCATTTGGCTAGGCTGGCTGTCCAGTGAGCCCCAGGGATCTGCTTGTCCCCACCTCCCCTGCACAGACATTGTAAGTGTGCACCCACGCGGACCTTTTATATGGGTTCTAGGGATAGGACTGGGGTCCTCATGCTTTACTGACTGAGCTGTCTCAAGCACTTTTGAGCCATCTTCCTAGCCCTCCTTTCTGAGGGATATTCATGAGGAAAAAGTTGGGAAAACAGCATCAGATAAAAAGTCTCAGGGCACCGGGCATGGTGGCACAGGCCTTTAATCCCAGTACTTGGGGCTGAGGCACATAAAGAGGTCCAGGCCAGCTGGGACTAAAAAAGAAAAAAAGAAAAAATTCTTGGGGCAAGCAAGTGGAACCACTCTCCTCCTCCTCCTCCTTCTCCTTCTTTTTTTGGTCTTTTCGAGAGACAGGTTCTCTCTGTAGCCCTACCTGGCCTAGAATTTACTTCGTACACCAGGCTGGCCTTGAACTCCCAGAGATCCACCTGCCTCTGCCTCCCAAGTGCTGTGATTAAAGGTGTGCACCACCACACCCGGCTTTTTTATTAATTGTTTTTGGATGAATCACTTTCTTAAAGTCTCCCCATGAATCTTATTAAAGCGTGGCTCAGAGTCCATTCTTTGGATGTTTAGCTTGTCTTTTACCTTCAGTTCAAAAAATTAAATAAGGGGTTGGAGAGATGGCCTAATGGTTAAGAGCACCGACTGCTCTTGCAGAGGACCTGCGTTCGATCCCCAGCACCCACATGGCAGCTAAGAACCGTCTGTAACTCCAATTCCAGGAGAACTCCAGTTCCAGGGGAATCTGATACCCTCTTCTGACATCTGCGGCATTGCACGACATAGGTGCACAGACCTGCATGCAGACAGTACATTCATACACATACAAAAAAAAAAAGTAAAATTAAAAAAATTAAATAAACAGGAAGGGCTTAACTGCCCCCCCCTCCACCATGGCTTGAAAGGAAATGCAGTAGGGTGCTGGCTAAATTAGCTTATTTCCATTTTATGAAAAATTTAAATGCAGTGTTAATGGTTCCCTTTGAAAAATTCTCGAAAAAAAGTCTTATCATGGAACTCAAAAGGAAAATAATCTAGTAATATTTCTACTTTAATTTTAGCTTCTTTCTTAAGTGAATTATTTTCCCAGGAATTCTTGTATGTTGGGTCATTAAGAAATGGATTATTGACCAGGAATGAGGCCACTCTAGTGTTCTAAGATAAGCAGCTTTAAGAAGAAAATCCTTCTGTGCCTGTGGTTTATGGTCAGAAGCCATTAGAAGGAGGCTTGGAATTAACCAGCAGGTGAACAAGTATTTGTTAAGCACCCTCCTTGTGCAAGAGTCTTCCAGAAAGGGAGAAGTCTTTGGGGCCTCAAGATCAACAAATACCACTTGAATCTAATGGAGTTTGCGATAACCTTCCTTTTGGAAAGTGGAAGACCTTGCATGTCTGAACAATTGGTTCACGAGCCTCCAGAGGGCTGATGCTGTTTACTTAGATTTCTTTTTATTTTACTTAACAATGAATTTCCCCATCTATTTGCTTTTATCAAGGTCTTCTGGAATTTATTACTCTAATCACTCCCATCATTTGAGGCTGATGAGTGGGTTAGCTGGTAGGAATACACAACTAGAACTAGCACGTGATGGGGTGGTGAGATGGCTCAGCAGGTAGAGGGACTCACCACCCAGCCCAGTGATCTTAGTCCAGTGCCTGGGAACCACATGGGAAGGAGGGAACTGTCTTGTGCAAGTCGTCCTCTGACTTCCACATGCATGTGCCATGGTGGGTACGTACACACACACACACACACACACACACACACGGACATTTAAAAAAAAAACACAGAAATACCATGAGCTATAGCCCCAGCTCTATAGCATTGTTATATATTACAGATTGGTTCTTCATTGCTCACTTCTATGGGTGGATGTCCATCCGAGGCCTTTATTTGCAATAGAATTTCAGCTCTGTGTCTACTTATGAACCTTGCAAATTTAGGGCTATTAAGTAAACTAAGGTGATGGGATTTTATGTTCAGCTCTCTTTGAACCCTGCAGCTGAAAGTCCAGCCCTGTCTTTTGAACTTGGTTGGTCTGCTCTACTGCTTTAGTGTCTGTCCACTGGAACTGAGTCATCTCCACGTTGGCCATTCAGTTTCCTTTTGCTTCCAGGCCCAGAATCATGATATTTTTACTCACCAGCATCTCATTATTCCAGGAGTGAACCAAGGATTAGCATTGTAGATCTCACCTGGGAGCTTGTTCAAAAAGACATCTCCCAAATCGGATGTGATGGCTCACACTTGGTTCTCAGTAATTGGAAGGTCATCTTTGCTATATATTGAGTTTGAGGCCAACCTGAGCTACAATGAGACCCTGTCTCAAAAAAAAAAAAAAAAAAAAAGANAAAATAAAGAAAAAAAATGATAAAGAAAAGTACAGACCCATAGCCTTACCTATTGAATTGGAATTGTTTTTTATAGTTTTGAGGGGGTTTGTTTTCTGTTTGTTTGTTCGTTTGTTGTTTGGAGAATCTCTGTAGCCCAGGCTGGTCTCAAACTGGTTATTCAGTGGAGGGTGACCTTGCATTTGGATCCTTCTGCCTCTACCTCCCCAGTACTGGGGTCATTGTATATGTACACCAGCATGTTTGGTTTATGGGATGCTGGGTCTCAAACCAAGGGCATTGTCCATGTGTTTGCTGGACAAGCACTCTACAAGCTGAGCTAGATCTCCCAGCTCAGAGTCTGCTTTTTATTTATTTATTATTATTTTTTCTTATCTGAGGAGGTCAGAAGAGGGTGCCGGACTCCCCTGGAACTGGAGCCAAAGACAGTTCTCAGCCGCTATGTGGGTGCTAGGAATCGAACCTGGGTCCTCTGCAAGATCAGTCAGCGCTTCCAACCACTGAGCCATCTCCCCAACCCCCAGAGTCTGCTTTTTAATAAATTCATTCATTCATTAATTCATCCATACATCTGAGTGTAAGATAACCCCTTGGTTAAACGTGACTTTAGATGCGCGAGTGTGCACGAGCGAGTGTGTGTGCATACACTTGTGTTTTAGGGATGCAACCATGGATTTGTACATGCTAGATAAACATACTACCATTGAAATACAATCCCCGGCCTTAGATTTTCTTACTAAAAATAACATTAGAATGTACAGGGACATACTTCATTAATGCTTAGGAACTTTCTTCTTAGAATTGAATTATGAACATTACAAACATACAGCAAAACTGAAAGCATTTTACAGAACAGCCATATGTCCTTCACCTAGATTCTATTATTAGCTTTGTTTTCACAATTCCCTTCTTACCCAAATTAATTTCTTTGGGGGAGGTTGTTTGTTTGCTTTGAGACAGTGTCTCATGTGTCCCAAGCTGGCTGCAAACTGGCCATGTAGCTGTGACTAGCTGAGGATGATTTAAACTTTTGATGCTCCTGTCTGTACCTTTCGGGTGGTGGTATTACAGTCAAACGCCACCACACCTAATTTATGAGGTGCTAGGTATTGAACCCTGGGTTCTCTGCATGCCAGGCATGTACTCTAACAATTGAGCTATAGCCCCAAACCCCTACATTAATTTCTGTCAAGAATTTTACATGGAAACACTTGGTTATAGCATGACTTTTTTTTTTTTTTGGTGTTTTTTTTTATTTATCTTTGTATGTGTATGAATGTACTGTCTGCATGCAGGTCTGTGCACCCGTGTCGTGCAATGCCACGGAGGTCAGAAGAGGGTCTCGGATTCCCCTGGAACTGGAGTTCTCCTGGAATTGGAGTTACAGACGGTTCTCAGCCGCCATGTGGGTGCTGGGGATCGAACCCGGGTCCTCTGCAAGAGCGTCGGTGCTCTTAACCGCTAGGCTATCTCTCCAGTCCCTTTTTTTTTGGTGTTTTTAAGACAAGGTCTCCCTGTAGCCCCAGCTGTCCTGTATGGAACTCACTCCCATGGACCAGGCTGGCCTTGAACTCACAGAGATCCGCCTGCCTCTGCCTCCTGAGTGCTGGGATTAAAGGCATGTACCACCATGCCCGGCTTATAACATGACTTTTACAAAGAATTGTGTCTTAGTAAAGGGTCTTATCTTTTCTTCTAGTTCTTTAGATTCTCAGTGAGTTTGATGACTTGTGGTAGGAATGGGGAAGCATAGGGGCTTAGCATAGTTATGGGCCTCCATATCCTAACGTATAGTATTTGTGGATTGAGAGAAGTCACCTCTATTGTTGCCTCCAGTCCTGTTACTGTAGGTCCACTGCAAATATTACTGTCATCACTATTTTTCAGGTGGAGGAAGCTGATGGGCCAGTTAAACATTCAAATAAGAAAGAAAACATCTGCTTTAGTGGAACAGTGATTGTTTCCTAAGATACCAAGTAAAACACAGCTGCCCTGGCTGTTTTAACTGTTTTCTTGTCAATTTTTGTTCTTTCAGGAAACCTTTCAGAAACCTCAACCATCTGGAACTCAGAAACTCATTTGGGGGCTGACTGCAGCTTCTAGAACATCCAGGTGTTCTGCAGATGTGAGAATTGATTCTGCAGTTACCAGATGGAGTCCCAAACAGATGCAAGACTTGTGCTGTGGCCCTAATTCCTGAGTGGCCAACAAGTGGTGATTGACACTGATGTCTGATTGTTGCACCCAGCAAATCTTATTTAGCCGTGGTGAGAGACATCTTCAGAGGGCCAAGTTAGGGGTGGCAAGTGTCCTGAATCTCTTGAATTAGGATTCTAGATGGGGACTTCGTTCCTATAGTTCCTAGCATCTCTGTAGCCACCATCACTGCCACCTCTACTGTCACCAGTATTATTCTTGCAAACTGTACCATGCATTGAAGGTGAACAGAGAAGAAACTCTTCAGTGAAATCTCAGCCATCTTCCCTGTACAACCATGGGCTGGCTTTTTCTAAAGGTTTTACTGGTTGGAGTGCCTTTCTCTGGATTTCTCTACTCTCTTATGGATTTTTCTGTCAGTGAGGAAACAAGAATACAGAAACCAAATATTGTGATTATTTTGGCTGATGACATGGGATGGGGCGACCTGGGAGCAAACTGGGAAGAAACAAAGGAGACCACCAATCTTGACAAGATGGCTTCTGAAGGAATGAGGTGAGTGTTGAACATGCCAAGCACTGCTTTAACTGTCTTATTCTAGGTCTTGTTGGGGTAGAGGCAGTGGAAAGCACTTGGAAGAACAATTAATTGATGATTCTAATACTTTATTGACTTATTTGATTTGATGGCAGAATAGCATCAGAAGAAATCCATTCATCCATGTACTCATGTATCCATCATCCATCGACCCATCCATCCATCCACCCACCCACCCACCAATCCATCCATCCATCCATCCATCTGTCCATCCATCCATCCATTCATCTGTCCACCCATCCACCCACCTACCCATCCACCCATCCACCCATCCACCCACCCACCAATACATCCATCCATCCATCCATCTATCCATCCATTCATCTGTCCATCCATCCATCCATCCATCCATCCATCTGTCCATCCATCCACCCACCTACCACCCATCCATCAATCCATTCATTTGGTAAGATGTATGTGTGTTGGGAATGAAAAAATTCAGAAGTGAATAAGAGAAAAATTCTTGTCCTCAAGTTACATCATTTTATGAGAGGGGAAAACAAGTTAAAAGGAAAGAAAACAATCTAGCCATACCTGTGCCCACTCTGGGAGTTTTGGGAGTTCAGAGGGGAAGGTGTGAGGAGCAGAAGATCTGAAATACTTGCCTGGGTGCTCAAGGGAGAAGGTGGCCTGTGAGCCACTGGCACAAACATTTATTTGTGAGAAGACACAGCTAGTGTTTAAGGCATGCAAGTCTGAAGGCCACAAGAGGGAGAGGGTAGACATCGGGCAGGCAAAGCGTTAATAGGACTTAATGGGAAGCTGTTGCAGAGGTTTGCTCAGATGCATAGCTCCTTTCCCAATTTAGATGGTCAATAACTGTCTGAGCTTGGATATTCCTTTGGATTTTCTCTTGGGCCACTGTTGATCCAGCCAGCCAGCAGGGCCATGGCTGGCCATCATGGGTCCTGTCTGCATGGTGTCAAATGCCTGCATGGCTCAGTGGGAATGGCTCCAGCCAGTTGCCTAGGACAACGTATGGGGGCATCACCACAGGCTTTCAGCTACATGCATCCCAGAACTCAGAGCTTTTCCATTGAGATAGGGACCCTCAGAGAGGGTTCCCTACATTTGGTCTCACCTCCTTCAGCTGTCAGCCTCACCAGCCAAGATGGCTTTTTGGAACACTCCTTTGCTTCCAGTCCTTCAAAGGCATTTTGTGGTTCCAAGGATGAAACCCAAACTTCCTAAAACATCCCACAAACTGTTTTTCTCCTCTGCACCTCCTCTTCCAGGTCTTCCAGCTGTCAGTTGTCTCCTTACTGCGTGGGCTTCATCCTACTCAACTGTGTGGTAAACTTCCTGTAGGCCCTGTCCACTTCCTGTTTCCTGAGCTAGTGCTCACCACCTTAGTCTCAGTTTGGATTCCAGCCCACATACCACCTTTCTCTTTCAGCTTTGCGTGGTGATTCTTCACATACCTGACTGAATGTGTTGTGTTAAATGCATCTCCCCTTCCCAAATTCACATCCACAGAGTCTTCACAAATGAGATTAGTTTGAGGGTCTTGATGATAACGCAGTGAGTTTAGGGTAGAAGCTAAATCCAATGACTAGTGTCTTTATAAGAAGAGGAGAGAAGCCAGGTGTTGATAGCACATGCCTTTAATCCCAGTATATTGGAGGCAGAGGTGGCTGGATCTCTTGTGAGTTCAAAGTTAGCCAGGTCTGCATAGCCAGTTCCAGGCCAGACAGGGCCACGTACATACCCTGTCTCAAAAAGAAGAAAAGAAGAAAGAAAAGGATGAGGAGGAGACTGGAAGGAGGGGGAAGGGGAAGAGGAGGGGGAAGGGGAAGAGGAGGGGGAGGAGAGGAACAGCAGCGGCAGGGCATGGTGTACATACCCACAATCCTCAATTGAAGCTAGTCTGGGCTACATAGACCCTGTCTCAAAAACCAAAACATGGGGCTGGAGACATGGCTCAGCAGCTAAGAGCACTGGCTGCTCTTGCAGAGGACACAGGTTCGATTCCCATCACCCACATGGAGGAGATCCAACACCCTCTTCTGACCTCTTTGGGCATTGTACAATTAGGTGCACTTATATACATGCAGACAATATACTCATACACATGCAATAAACATAATAAATATTAAGTAAAACAAACACAACAAAAAAGAGGACAGAGACCCATAGAAAGAAGGGCTGGGGCTGGAGAGATGGCCTAGCAGTTAAGAGCACCGACTGCTCTTGCAGAGGACCCGGGTTTCGATCCCCAGCACCCACATGGCGCCTGAAAACCGTCTTTAACTCCAGCTCCAGGGGAATCTGATGCCCTCTTCTGACCTCCACAGCATTGCACGACACGGATGCACAGGCCTGCATGCAGACACAGTACATTCATACACCTGAAAAATAATAAATAAAAATTAAAAAAAAAAAAAAGAAGGGCATGCAAGGACAGAGACAGAGATCAGAGAGCTGTGTCTCCACCAAGGACCATGGGCAGCTGCAAGAAGCTTAGAGACAGAACAGATTCTCCCTCGGCTTCCAGAAGGAACCGTCCCTTGCTGACACCTTCATTTCAGATTTTCTGCTTCCTTCACCAGTGTTTCAAACCCCCCAGTTGTATTTTGTTATATCAGTGTCAGAAACTTAACACAGATCCCTCATAGCCCTGTGCTTGAGGAAGAAAGGTGACTTGATGTCTGCATAAAGAGCAATTAATATCTAATTATCAATAAAGGAACTTTAGAGCTGGGCGGCATGGCGCACACCTGCGGTCCCAGCACACTGGAAGCTGAAGCAGGAGGATCTCCAGTTTGAGGCTAGCTGAGGCCACAAAGTAAGACCTTGTCTCAAAGAACAAGGTGTGTGGCTAGGAACTCAATGGTCTGAAATGTCATCTTGAATTCTGCATGCTGAACATCCAGTCCCTGTCCCCGTCCCCTGTCCCCCGCCCCCAGGAGACAGTTGATCCAGGCAGATTGCCCCAAATACCTGGCATACCAAAAGTTTAAGAGCTTTTACTCTTTAGAGTAGAGTGGATTCTTGAGGAGACAGCAGAATCACTAAGCTGAGGTCTGGGAGGCCATGTCACTTCCCTCCTTAGCTGCCCCACTGACACATCACTCTGAGGAGAAGGGGGGGCGGGTGCAAGCTCAGTTCAGTGGAGTCTCCTAGATTCTCTACAGCCGAACCTGTGACAGTGCCCAGGTGGATGGGCCTCTGGCCTGAGATTGGTGGCTTTTTATTTTGCGCTTTGTTTACAAGAAATGAAAGCCAAGCTTCCTGTGGAGTCACACTGATGTTGGCTTCTCCCGCTGTCCACTTCCACCAGTGGGGAACCCTGACTTTCAAACTTGAACTCATTTATTTATTTATTTACTTATTTATTTATGTTGTGTGTGTGTGTGTGTGCGTGTGTGTCTGTGTCTATGTCTGTGTATCTGTGTGTCTGTGTGTGTCTGTAGCTCAAAGGACAACCTCAGGCATTATTCTTCAAGTTCTATCTTTTTTTTTTCCCCTCCTTTTTTCTTTTTTTATTTAGGGGAAGGTTTGTGGATGAGAAGGTGTGCGTGTGCAGGTCAGAGGACAGCTTGGAAGGAGGTGGTTCTCTCCTTCCACCATTTGGGTCTGGGGGATCCAACTCAGGTAGTTAGGCTTGGCAGCAGGCAACCTGACCCACTGAGCCATCTCTCTGGCCATTTTTCCTTTTTTGAGACAGGGTCCCTCACTGGCCCAGAACTCATTGAATAGGCTAGACTGGCTGACTATCCATTCTTAGGGATCTGTTTCCACTAACCCCAGCACTGGGATTACAAGTGTGTATCACCATACCTGCTTTCTATTTCTTCCTCCTCCTCTTCTTCCTCTTCCTCCTCCTCCTCCTCCTCCTCCTCCTCCTCCTCTTCCTCCTCCTCCTCCTCCTCCTCCTCCTTTTCCTCTTCCTCCTCCTCCTCCAATTGTGGACTCTGGGGAGAACAGACATTTTGCCCAGTGAGTTATCTCCTCAGCCCATGGACAAGTACCTACTGGGAGAGAAAGAGAATGACCAGTGACTGTGAGAGGTGGCTGCGGCTAGCCCAACTCACACACTGCCCTCTCAGGTGAACTGCTTGTCAGGTTTAGAAGAGCCTGTGGGGTCCTCACTTATACTGATCGGCAGCTCATTCATTTTGCACCTTGATTTTACTTCCTTCCTCTTCTCCAGTTTAGTTCTGAGTCAAGTCAATGCTTCTATCACTAGGAGTTCTGGGCAGTGGCTTAGCCAGACATCAAAGATCAATAGCTACCACTCAAAGGTCAGAGGCTCCTGGGGACTTGAGAACTGTTTCTAAAAGGGCCTCAGTGAGTAATGAACTGAACTGTCAGTTCAGCCCAACACCTGGTCTGATTTCTGTTCTCACAAATTATTGATGACAAGAGTACATCTACCGTATTATTCTCTCTCTCTCTCTCTCTCTCTCTCTCTCTCTCTCTCTCTCTCTCTGTCTCTCTCTGTCTCTCTCTCTTTCTCAGCTATCAACAATACCTTGGGGTTTTATAGTAACCCAAAGGCGAGTGTCAATCAGGCTGTCACTCACCCTTCAGGGGACTGGTGAGGTCTTGCTGTGTGGTGCACACTATGGACACATTTTGAATAAGACTGGTATCAAGAAGAGAAAGCCCCTCCCTTACCGTATAATCCGTCCACTGATTGGGTAACTCAGATGCAGAGCTGGAGGGCCCCTCAATGGGAGAGATCCTCATTTTCCTCTCACCTTTGCCATCCACTCTGAGCTGTTTGCTTTGGTAGATTTTAGTATCTTGGTAAGCTCTCGGTATTGCAGGACCGGCAGCTCTTCATCCCTGCACTTGGGTAAATAGGTCAAAAAAGACATAAAAGTCATGTTGTGCCCACAGATCAGCTGGAACAAGATAAAGATAACAAGAAGGACTACAGGCAGCCTTTTACCTCTTGGCTCTGCCCAGTAGATGGGGACACTCAGAAACACAGCGACCTAGATGGCAGCCGATTTCAAAAGGAAAATAAGGGGCTGGAGAGATAGCCTAGCGGTTAAGAGCACCGACGCTCTTGCAGAGGACCTGGGTTCGATCATCCCCAGCACCCACATGGCGGCTAAGAACCGTCTGTAACTCCAATTCCAGGAGAACTCCAGTTCCAGGGGAATCCGAGACCCTCTTCTGACCTCCGCGGCATTGCACGACATGGGTGCACAGACCTGCATGCAGACAATAGACATTCATACACATACAAAAATAAATAATAAAAAAAAAAAAATTTAAAAAAAGGTTAACGTGGGCTGAAGAGTTGGCCTACCGGTTAAGAGCACTGACTGCTCTTGCAGAGGACCTGGGTTCGATCCCCAGTACCCACATGGCGGCTGAGAACCGTCCGTAACTCCAATTCCAGGAGAACTCCAGTTCCAGGGGAATCCAACACCCTCTTCTGACCTCCACGGCATTGCACGACACGGGTGCACAAACCTACATNGGCCAGCTCTGCCCTGGAGAGACTATAGAATTTTAATGTCAAATAAAAACAAGAAAAGCACCTTAAAAATGCAGGATAGTGTGGGGTCAAACCAGAACCTGCTGCCATATTGCCTTCCCCCTGGCCTTTTTAGCACAAAGTGGATGAAAGTGACTCAGCCACATAGAAGCTAAACTTAGAGTTTAGTCCCATCAGAAAAGAGGAAGGCCAGGTGGTAGGCTTCTGCCCTTCTGGATTTTAACCTCAGAGTGACACTGGGTCTCCAGGAAGAGAAAGGCTTTGCTGCACAGCCAAGCCAGGGAAGGCCGTCTGTCAGGACCCTGTATTAGTTACTCTTCTCATAATTGGTATAAACCACTTGACAAAAACAACGTAAGGAAGGAAGAGTTTATTTTGGCTTACAGGCCGAAAGTCCAGTCCATCATGGTGGGGAAATCATGCTAGTGGGAGCACGAGGCAGCTGGTCACATGGTATCTGCACTCAGGAAACAGACGGAGGTGATGGCTGGTACTCAGCTCACTTTCTCCTTTCCATTCAGGCCAGGCCTCTGCCCCCTGCCCATGCAATGGTACCACTCACATTAGGGGTGAATCTTCCCACCTCAATTAACCTATCTAGAAAATCCCTCACAGATAAGCCCAGAGATTTGTTTCTATGGCCATTCAAAATCCCAGCAAAGGGGCTGGAGAGATGGCCTAGCGGTTAAGAGCGCCGACCGCTCTTACAGAGGACCCAGGTTCGATCCCCAGCACCCACATGGTGGCCGAGAACCATCTGAAACTCCAATTCCAGGAGAACTCCAGTTCCAGGGGAATCCGACACCCTCTTCTGACCTCCGCGGCATTGCACAACACCGGTGGACAGACTTGCATGCAGACAATACATTCATACACATACGGAAATAAATGAAAAAAAAAAATCCCAGCAAGGTGGCCATCAAGGTAAACCATCACAGGCCCCAGGGATGAGACCTGAAAGATGAGTCTAAATTAGCTGGATATAGGAGGCAGAGGAGATGGAATATTCCAGCCTACTTGGGATGGCTCCCAAATGGTAGCGCAGATGACAAGGAGCACATTGAGTGACCCTCCAGGATTTTGTCACCCAGGGTGGTGGTGATAGAGAGAGGTGTAAGGCTAGAAGGTGCTGAGCTGTCCCTGCATCTTACTGACAAATGTGTTGTGTGTCCTTCTGTGAGCCAAGCACACACCCATTATGGAAGGGGAGATTTGCCAAGGATGGCCAAGGTGTGGTCCAGGAATCCTTTCACTTTTTTTTTTTTTTTTGAGAAAGGGTCTCCCTGTAGCCACAGCTGTCCTGGAACTCGTTATGTAGACCAGATTGTCCTCACTCTCACAGAGATCGATCCCTCCTGCCTCTGCCTCCCAAGTGCTAAGATCAAAGGTATGTGCCACCATGCCTGGCTCCAGGCATCAGTTTTTGCAAAAAGTCACAACACGAATAGATGAGGGAACAATGAAGCCTACATTTGCTTGTGGTCCACAGGAGGGCTGCGTGTCTTTTACACTAGTGATTTCATCTAACAACCTTCCCAGGAAGGACCCAGCCATCTTCCCATTTAAGAGATGGTGACATGGAGGCTGAGCTGAGCTGGCAGTCCTTGTAACTAAGTCATCTCTCCAGTTGGTACCTCACCACTCTGTCCCTTGACACACAATAAATGATTAAAAAAACCCATTTCTACCCCTAAGCCTTTAAATTATGAATGGAACAAGGATAGTTTTTATTCTAGTCACATAGCAATTTAGAGAGATGCCGCAGAAAGCCTCGTCATCTATTTTCAATTCTTTGTAAATGAAGGCTGGACACGTTTAGCTCTGCAGTGTGATGTCTCTCTGCGTTCTCAGTAGCCTTTCCAGGGCTCCCGTTCCCTGGTTCTAATACATGTAATTTATGCAACAGCAAGTTGCTTTGATTCCTGTCTAGCTGTGTCTTAATTTGTGCTGATTTTCTTGTTAGCAGCCTGCTGTAACGTCTGGCCTCTCCTTTCCAGCTTTGCTTTACAATGTACTTTCAGACTTTAATGAGGACCCCTGTTGGTGAACTGGCTTGAGCCTGCCCAGATAGAGTTAGGGAAAAACAAAAAAAGCTTTCCAAGTAACAAGGCCATGTTAGTGCTTATTAATTAGTCCCCACCAAATGGACACAGTGGCCAGGAAGGATGGGGTGGGTGTCAACTCTTTCGTAAAGCTGCTGTAGTTTAGAGGAAGTGGGTAGATGGGTACTGGCTAGTCTTTCCAAAGACCTAGAAATAAGGCAAACAAGATTGTTTCTGAGAGTTAAGCTGTGAACTTCAGCACATTGAGGGGTGGGGGGTGGGGGATGAGCCTTAAAAGTATCAGCTTAAGTAATTATGTGAAAAAAATAGGCCGGCATGCTCCGGCCACTGGGTCACCCCCCCACCCCCCCACCCCCCAATCAAACCACCTGAGTTTCCGTTTTCAAGCTTTGTTCCTTCAGAAGATATTGCTGCTTCAGCCTCACCCCACCGGGAGTGTCTGGGGCTGGAGTTGCAACGTAAAGCCCCTTCTATAGAGTATCCACAGTCTACAAAGGAACTCAAAAGCCACATTTGCTGGACATAAGTCCTTCTCAAGATGATATTAATGTATCCACAGATAGAACACACTCAGGGTAGAAGTTAGAAACGCGCAGGCTGGGATAACGTTCAAGCAAGGTATTTCTGACTCTGCCCACATGTTTTAATTCAGGCTGCCGAAGCACATTCATACAGTGGGTGGCTTGGACAAACATTTCTCACTGCTGTGGAGCCTGGAATCTAAGAGCAGGGTGCCAGCGTAGTTGGGTTCTGGTGAGGAGTACTTTGCTTGTGTATAGATGGCTGTATTCTCGTGTGGCACAGGGACTGTACTGTAGTCTGTCTCCTTTTTCTTTTGCAGTGCTGGGCAAGTGGTGGACCACTGAACTACATCTCCAGCTTTTTTCCTCTTTTAATGGGATGCATTCTCATTATGGGCATTTTACCCTGGACCTAATCTAAATCTAATAACCTCCCAAAGATCCATGTACTAAGGTATCAGGCTGATGGTTAGGGCTTTCATATGAGAATTAATTTTTTGGGGGGGTTTATGTATTTATCTTTGTGTGTGTGTATGTGTGTGTGCATATGTGCATGCTACACCATGTATGTGGAGGTCAGAGGACAGCCTTCAGGAGATGCTTCTCTCCACTATATGAGTTCTAGGATTGAACAGGCTTGGAGGCAAGTGGCCTTGTCTACTGAGTCATCTTACTAGCTCCTATATATGAAGTTGGAGAGAATGGAAACCTTTGGGTCATAGTGACAGGCAAAAAGAAATGGTGGTTGGGCTGGAGAGATGGCCTAGCGGTTAAGAGCACCGACTGCTCTTGCAGAGGACCCGGGTTCGATCCCCAGCACCCACATGGCGGCTAAGAACCATCTGTAACTCCAATTCTAGGAGAACTCCAGTTCCAGGGGAATCCGAGACCCTCTTCTGACCTCCGTGGCATTGCATGACACGGGTGCACAAACCTGCATGCAGACAGTACATTCATACACATACAAAAATTTAAAAAAAAAGAAATGGTCAATAGCCTTCAGATATCTTTGCCCCGTTGTCAAAAAATCAATCCACAATAGACATACATCCTTTTTCTTCAGCAAACTAAACATCTCTCTGTACACCCCACTTGAATTCACAGTCACCAAGGTGAACTTGGGGTTCTGATTTCCTGTGTCACTTGTGCTCAGGAAGAAAACATGTTGATCTATGCAGTAGATCACCATGGTTCCTGTGTCAGCCTTGAAAGTGAGCTGGGGGGCGGGGAGTGGGGACTGGAGAGATGGCTCAGTGGTTAGGAGCACTGGTTGCTCTTGCAGAGAACCCAGGTTGGATTCCCAGCACCCACATGACAGCTAACAACCATCCATAACTCCAGATCCAGGGGATCCAACGCCCTCTTCTAACTTCTTCAAACATGACACAGGTACACTTACACACATGAAGGCAATACAGTCACACAAATAAAATAAAAATAATAAAATAATTTAAAATAATAAGAATTGGAATTTTTTTTAAAAGTGAGCTTGGGCATGGTCCTTCTGTATCTTTCTCAAGCTTTTGTGGTTTGTATGGATGTGAGTCAGAGCTGGTGCCACCAGAAGTGAATCTCAGGACTTTCCCAGCCAAAGAGCAGCCCCTTCTACCCCATGACCTTGTTAATGTGATACTCTATGAGGGCTGGTCAGCTCCAGCCTGCCCTACCTTCCACAGAAAGAGCCTAGGGGTTTGGGTGGAGTAGGTGAGATTCACTCCTCAAACAAAGCCACTTGCAAGGCCCAGCCTGCTGTGGGAGGCTTGGAGAACAGCCGGCACAGGACAGTCCAAGGAGGCATGTGCGCACTCGCACTGGGAAGCACTCCTCAAAGCCACTTGCAAGGCCCAGCTTTCCTACCACACACAAGGCCTTGGGTTCCATCAGAACCACTGGGAAAATGTTGCATGTAATCTGAAAGTAAAACCAGGCACTACAGTTTGTCTGACGATAAATGAGTTACCATTACATTAAGCTCACATATAGAGTTCTGCCAAGTCATGACCCTTACAACACAGTGCCTCTAGTTAGCCATCTTAGTTTGTGTAAGTACACACAGAGAATAAGGAAATCACCAAAGAACATCTGTCTCAGGACATAGTCTCATCATTATAAGGAGTGTTTATTTTTATTTTATATTATTTTGAGGTGTTGAGACAGGGTCTTGCTATGTACTCCAGGCTGGTCTTGAAATAAGTCTGGCCTTGAAATCCCGATCTTCCTGCTTTAACCTCCCAAGTGCTGGACCACCACTCTCGGTTTATGTAGTGCTGGGAATCGAACCCAGAGCTTCATACATGCTAGACAAACACTGTAAATGACCTATCTCCTCAGCCTTATTGGCTTCAAACTTATTATGTAGCCAAGGATATTATTTCGCTTCTAATCCTTCCATCTCTCCCTTCTACATGCTGAGATTACAGGCAGTGCTCTACCACACCCAGTTTATGCAATGCTGTGTGTCACCCCCCGCCACCAGGACTTTGTAGATACTAGGCAGTCACTCTATCATCTGATTATATCTTCAGACCCATCTTACTTTTCCCCCATGTGCTAGAGATTGAAGCTAGGGCCTCATACATGCAGGACAAGCACTGGGCCACTGTACTATATGCCAAGCCTGTTCTTTTCTTTTAAGACGAGTTCTCCCTCTTTCTCTGGCTGGTCCTCCTGCCTAAGTGGCTGAGACCACAAGCCTGCTAGTTATCAGTTCCTTTAATGCTTCTGTAACAGAATCCCACATTGAGTACCTAGCTGAAAGCATAGTCCTTTACTCTTTCAGTGCTGGAGGCTAGAAGTTTAAGGTCAGGGATTCAGAAGATACTCCCTCTGAAGTGCTAGAGGAAGTTCCCTGCTTCTTTCCACCTTCTGAGGACCCCTGAGCTGCCTTAGATTGGAGTGATGCCACCACCAGACGTCTCCGTTTTCACATGATGTCTTCCCTCTGAGTCTCTGGTCTCTACAGAGCATTCTTCTCTCAACATTTCTCCTTCCTGTGGACAAGGACACTGGTTATATTGGACAAGGATCCACTCTAATCCAGTATGATCCTATTGTGACTATATGTGCACTAACCCTTTTTTTTTTTCCACATACAGTCACATTCAGAGGTATTGGGGCTTGACATTCAATGTAGCTTCATTTAATTTATTTGTGCAGGTGGGTGACTGAATGGGTGGGTGCACATGTATAAAGGCGTGTGGGGGCCAGAGGTCAATTTCAGGTGGTGTTCCTCAAGAACTGTCCACCCTCTTTTATGCCGGTAGCACATATATGGAAGTCAGAGGACATCCTGTAGGAGTTACTCCTCTCCTTCCTCCGTGTTGGTCCCAGAGATCCTACTCAGGTCATCAGGCTTGGAAGCAAGCACCTTTACCGGCTGAGCCATCTCGCTGGTCCCTACTTTCTTTTTCCATCCAGCCTTACTCTATTGTTTGAGTCAGGGTCTCTCACTGGGACCTGGAGCTCACAAACTTCAGGGATCCTCATTTCCATCTCCACACTGCTGAGTTTACAAGTGCATGCCAACATGCCCTGATTTTTATGTGGGTCTTGAGGACTGAACTGAGGTCCTTATGTTTGCATGGCAAGCACTTCACAGACTCAGCCCTTGACATATCTTTGTTGAGGGATTCAGTCTAACTTGTAGCAGGCAGTGATGGCCCAGAAGGCTGACAGGTAAGTTGAGGCAGAACGCAGTGGGTTCTGATAATAAGCAAACGTAAGTCACTGATGATGTGGGAACAGGAAATGGCATGACTGGTTGGCTGGGATCCGAAAGGTTGATCACAGCAGCAAGATGAACTCACCAGATGAGAGAGGCAAGCCGCAGGAGAAAGGAAGGGACCAGCTCCTTCTACCTTGGCCTTAAATACTTCCTACCGGCAGAAGGCAACGCCCACATTTAGGGTGGGCCATCCGGGTTGAGGCAGTCCAATCAGAAGACCCTTAGTCCAGTCAAGTTGACACCCAGGATTAACCATCACAAGTCCACCCCTTGTCAACTTGACACCCAATAAATAGCCTCTCCTTATGTTATGCTTAAATGTCAATTGCAAACGATGACAGGGTCATAATTCCACCTAACATGTTATAAGTATCTCATGTGCAATAGCAAAGCATTATATCTTAGAGTAGGTGGTAATGTCCTTGAGAAGAACTTAGTCCTTCAGTATCTAATAACCTAAATATGACAACACTTAACACATATCTCAGTTGCACATTCAAAAGGGAACAACACAAGTATCCACTTAATATACATA
>VZQC01011991.1:2388816-2400359 GCA_009823505.1 Rhizomys pruinosus
TTTTTTTTTTGGTCTTTTCAAGACAGCGTCTCCCTGTAGCTCCAGCTGTCCTGGAACTCACTCTGTAGACCAGGCTGGCCTTGAACTCACAAAGATCCGCCTGTCTCTGCCTCCCAAGTGCTAGGATTAAAGGCGTGCGCCACCATGCCCGGCTTTATTTTTTAATACCCAAATTGCCTCAACTTTGGTCATCAGGTCCTCCTTCAGGACAGTTCCTGGGTTTTACTTTCTGACACATGATATCCCAGACTGAAGTGGTGCCTTCCTTTCCCCAAACCTGAATTAGCTATTTCTCTAAGGGGCTCTGATCTATTCATTGTGGGATGGTGTTGAAGACAAAGCCTGGGCGAGGTAGGGGTGTCCATTGCCACGAGGTGCCGTGCTGCTGGCAGTTGATAGCAGCTAGGAAATAGATGCTTCTTTTTTTTTTTAATTTTATTTATTTCTGTATGTATATCAATGTACTGTCTACATGTAAGTTTGTGCACCCGTGTCATGCAATGCTGCAGAGGTCAGAAGAGGGTGTCAGATTCCCCTGGAACTGGAGTTCTCCTGGAATTGAAGTTTCAGATGGTTCTCGGCCACTGTGTGGGTTCTTGGGGATCGAACCCGGGTCGTCTGTAAGAGCAGTCGGTACTCTTAACCGCTAGGCCATCTCTCCGGCCCGGAAATAGATGCTTCTTTAACATCAGGAATTCATAATGACATTTCCTTTCCTTATCTCTAAATTTTTCTTCTTGTGGTGTGAGATTAACCCCAGAGCCTTGTGCATGCCGGCCGGACAAGCACTCTACTGCTGAGCTGTGTTCTCAGTCCTATGATTACATTGCCAGGAATTTCCACATTATAGGTTTTTCTTAACTTATTTTATATCCTTTATGTTTTCTTACATAGAAAATCTTGGCTCCTGTTAGGAATATTAATGTAATTTCTTATTTACTTCACTCTCTCCTACACATGAAATAGTTTCAAAATCCCAATACTAACATTTCTCCTAATGTGTACACTTTAAGTTTTCCTTGCAGTCTGCAAATTTTTCTGTGCTTTGATTATATCCCACTGGGATGTACAGCAAAAGTGCTGAGTGTAAGACCACCCAAAATGAGTCTTTCCTCTAGGGAAGTCAGATCCATTTGCTTCCATTTTCTTCTTTCTAATGGGGTCTGCCTTGATTTTCCCTTTGCAATTCCACCTTACATTTTGTCCAAACCTGACCTTTACATGGTATACAAGTCAATCTATAAAGAACGTGTTCCCCAGGATGTCGCTCCTAGCTCTTCATCACAGACCATTTTTCCTGCCCCTAGTAAGAACCTCCTCCTTTTCAAACTGGCTTTTGATTTAACATTTGTATTACTTTTCTTTTTTTATTTTTTAAAATTATTATTTTTGTGTATGAGTATATGAGTATTATTTTGAGTATATTATTATTGTGTATGAGTGTACTGTCTATATGTAGGTTGGTGCACCTGTGTCGTGCAATGCCACGGAGGTCAGAGAGGGCATCGGATTCCCCTGGAACTGGAGTTAAAGACGGTTCTTAGTTGCCATGTGGGTTCTGGGAATCAAACCTGGGTCCTCTGCAAGAGCAGTCGATGCTCTTAACTGCTGAGCCATCTCTCCAGCCCCCACATTTGTATTACCTTTCTAATTTCTCTGACAAAATACCTGACAAAAGTAACTTAAGGAAGGAAGAGTTAATTTTGGCTCACAGTTGGAGGGAGGAGTCTTCCATGGCAGGGTAGGTATAGTGGTAGGAACTTGAGGTGGCTGGTCACACTGCATCTACATTCAGGAAGCAGGTCTCGAAGGCTAGGGCCCAGTTTTC
Source organism: Rhizomys pruinosus (assembly GCA_009823505.1). Taxonomy (NCBI): domain Eukaryota; kingdom Metazoa; phylum Chordata; class Mammalia; order Rodentia; family Spalacidae; genus Rhizomys; species Rhizomys pruinosus. The sequence continues at coordinate 2,390,645 of VZQC01011991.1, forward strand.
TCTTTTTATTCAGTCCAGAACCTCAGCCCTTTAGATGGTGCCACCCACACTTAGTTAAAACCTCTCTGGAGAAGCACTGGCAGACACCCTCAGAGGTCCGTCTCCTGTGTGAGTCTACATTCCAGTAAGTTGACAATAAGACTGGCCATCAATCAACCTTTCTAGTGTTTCTTTTTACAAAATAAGGGTATGTTGAGGCTCTTCCAGCGGAATGCCTGTCCCCGTGATTTCCAAAGTTAGATTCCAATCCAGGTCCAGCTCACTCCACGGAGCCTTTACTTCAGCTCATATCTTGACTAAGTCCTTTCTCCCTAGCTCAGTTCTGGAATATTCCTAGCCTCATTCCCACCATCTCTGTGTTCTACTTTGGGTCTTATTATCTCCATTGCTTTCTTTTTTAAATATATATATATATTTTAATTTATTCTTGTATGTGTATGAATGTACTGTCTGCATGTAGGTCTGTGCACCCGTGTCGTGCAATGCCGCGGAGGTCAGAAGAGGGTGTCGGAATTGCCCTGGAACTGGAGTTAAAGACGGTTCTCAGCCACCATGTGGGTGCTGGGGATCGAACCTGGGTCCTCTGCAAGAGCGGTTGGCGGTCTTAACCGCTAGGCCATCTCTCCAGCTCTCCATTGCTTTCTTAGTTACTCCAGGCTTGTTTCCTAGTCAGGCTGTGTGTCCTTTAAGGGTAGGACTCTGCTTAGAATTTTTAAAAACACTTTATTTAGTTGGGGGGGACATGCCATGGCATACGTATGTCAGAGGACAACTGGTAAGGGCTGGGTGTCTTCTTTCACCATGTGGCTCCTGGGGATTGAACTCAGGTTTTGTAGCAAGTGCCTTTACCCACTGAGCAATCTTTCTGGGCTCAGGATTCTTTTATATTCCTCCTTTTAGTATCTAAAACAGGCTTTCGCACACACACAGTCTACGTGATAGACTCAGGCTGCTTTTGTTATTGGTAGGGAGTACTGCAATATTTTATCAGTGGAAACACAGGGTTCCAGTCCCGTGAGCCTCCAGATGCAGCATTTTTATCACTCAGTCAATACACAACCATGTTTTATGTGTGTTTCTGTTTAAAGACACCATGTTTATTTAATACATACTTCGGCGTCATTCGCATTGAACTCGCAGCCAAGTCCCTCCTGAGCAGCTTGTGTAACACAGTTTTCTCCATAAGGCATGCAGCAGCTTTCTTGTGCTTACAGATGCTAGACAGCACTTAGCACTTCACTCGGGGGCCATTACAACATGGTGAGATCACCCATAAAATAGTGTAAAACAGTAAAACTTGTGGCGCTCCATAGAGGGGTCAAAGGACATCTGTTGATAGCCTGACAATTGAAATAGAAGGCAGAGGGTCATCTTGTCTGACCTCAGAAAGGAATGTATGCACTAGAGCAATGTGTGTGTGTGTGTGTGTGTGTGTGTGTGTGTGTATGAGTATATGTAGAGAAGTGAGTGTTGCATATCTTCCTTAATTGCTCTCCACCTTTTTTTTTGAGACAGGGTCTCCCTGTAGCCCCAGCTGTCCTGGAACTCACTCTGTAGACCAGGCTAGCTTTGAACTCACAGAGATCTACCTGCTTCTGCCTCCCAAGAGCTAGGATTAAAGGTATGCGCCACCACGCCCGGCTAGCCACCTTAGTTTTAAAAACTCTACTACATTTATTTATTTTGTGTATGTGTGTGTATGTATATGTAGGTGTGTGGGCATGCTTACACCATGGCACACATGTGGAGGTCAGAGGATAGCTTGTGGGAGTCAGTTCTCTCGTTCTACTGTGTGGGTCCCGAGGATTGAACTCAGGTCCAGAGGCTTGGTGGCGAGTGCCTTCACTTGCTGAAAGCCATCTCCCTAGGTCTGTGACTCGTGGTTTTTACAAGTCTGTTTCTGTCCAGGGTGATTCTTAAGAGGCTCAAGTATTGATTTGGGGGTTCGAAAACATACCGAAGTGAGTGACTTTGACATACGGAATCTGTAAATAACGGTTGACCGAATGTGCTGGGCTAAATTGACTTGTGTCAGTGGCTAACCTCAGACTTCTTGGATTACCAAGTTGCTGTTCCCTCCGTCTCGCTTCCTGTAGCTGGCCGGCTCCCCATCTCCTTCTTTTCCTCGCAGGTTTGTGGATTTCCACGCAGCTGCCTCCACGTGCTCTCCCTCCAGAGCCTCCTTACTCACTGGTCGACTGGGCCTCCGCAACGGAGTCACACACAACTTTGCAGTCACCTCAGTGGGTGGCCTTCCACTCAACGAGACCACGTTGGCAGAGTTGCTGCAGCAGGCTGGCTACATCACCGCGATGATAGGTGATGTATGGGGGGGGGGCTGCTTCAATTTCTCAGCATCTTGATGGCGGCTGCTGCTGCCTCTTCATTCATGTCTGAGTTTTGGTTGGTTTCTCGCTTCATATGTTAGGAATGCTTTCCCCTATAAGTAACTGAAAAGGCTTTAAATGTGGAGAGAGCTTTTTCCTCCCATGATAAGCTTTGCTGTAAGTGGTTGCTTCCATTAGCTCATCTGCTCAAAGATGCCTTTGGGAGCCTTTTCTGCCTCTGTTCTGCCATCCCGCGCTTGTTGGCTTTTGTTCTCAAGCCTGTGGCTGCAACAGCACAGCTCTGGAGTCCTCTGTTTCAATCAGGCTCAAGGAGAAGAGAGAGTGGTTACCAGAGGTATGCGCCCGCTTTTATCAAGAATCAGAATCTTTTGTTTCAGACAAAGAACTACACTTAAATCTTACTGTCCAGAGCTGGGTGACATGGCCACTGGGACAGGAGTATAATGATTGACTTGTCCCTAGACACAGTTATCCTCTACCCCCCCCTCCGAAAAACCTCATAGTTCTGGACTAGAAGTAAGCCAATGGTAGAGTACCTGCCTAGCGTGAGGATGTCGTGAGTACCATCCCTAGCTCTGTAAACAAACACCACCAACCTCCATCCCCATCTTCATAGTACTAAATGGAAGAGTTTATTAGTATAAAAGAGGACATTGGAGGAGGATAGGAAAATACAGCCTGAGCCCCACTATCCAAGGACTTCCTTTTTTATTTTTATTTTTTCCCCTTTTTTTGAATATTGCATATCCCAGGCTGGCCTCAGACTCACTATGTAGCTGAGGAGGATGACGTTGAATTTCGATTTCTCCTGCCTCCACCTCCTGGTGCTGGAATTACAGGCATATGCCACCTCCGCCCAATATTATATGGTGCTAGGGTTTGAACCCAGGGCTTTAGGAATAGTTGGCAAGCATCCTACCAACTGAGCTACATATCCCTGTTTGCTTCTGAAACAGGGTCTTACTATGTAGCCCGGGCTGGCCTCAAACTCATCATCCTGTTTCTGGCCTCCTGAGGGTGGAATTTCAGTCTTCCTTTCCCTGTAACTAATTTTAGGTACTTCTTACTCCGCATGCGTCATGTGTCAGGCACTGGGGTAAATTCAACCACGTGGGGTCATTATCTTCCTTTCATAGAGGTGATATTAGCCCTGTCTTGGACCGTGGGGACACCTGCTCCATGTGGTCTGGCAGGAACAGCCGCCATCTGTGTCTGTGCTGGATCAGGCCGCACAGCCCCAAGATGCTTTGCTTCCCCGCTGGGCTCTCCTGCAGGGCCTGATACCACCCAGCAGTTCCAACAGCTTCCTCAGCAGGCCTGTGCTTGTTACTCTCAGAGAGCTGGGTCCAGGGGGATTCTTGCTTCTCTTTACCATAGGGAAATGGCAAGGGACCATGTGCCAACAGGGGGGTGACAGAGAGGGCCCCTGTGGAGCAGACACTGGTGCCTAGAACTTTCTGTGTTAACCCAGAGGAGATTGTTCTACCCAGACCAGAAGAAGGGTATTTCTGGTCTTTGGCCCCACCCCCAGCACCAGGTTCAAGAGCCTGACATTCTTTTAAAGGCACTCAAACTGGAGGGTGGCATACATTGTCTCAGAAGGACGAGTCCCAGTCAGTAGAAGGAGGGACCAATTAAGGTCCAACCTTGTCTTCTTTTTCTGACTCCTTTCTCCCTATGCCCTGAGGTGTAATTAGGCTGAAAATATCAGTACCAAAAGGGCTGTGTGTGACACTCCCCCTGGGGGAGGACTGTCTACCAACCTATTAGATGCAGCCATTAGTCTCCAGAGCCAGGACAGGCATAATCCCAGGACTGCCCAGCTCCGGAACCTTACGCTAAGTGGGCGCTGGGCTCTTTTTCAGCTGATTTGGTCTCAGGGCCCCTTCATCTTTCTGCCTTTAAACACCAAGAAAGCAGCTGAGCTTTCAGGGGTGACTGTTTAGCTTCCAGCCCTTCCTGTACTCCAAACCGCATCTTTGCAAGCTCTGGAGAGGATAAACACGCCCACTTGCTGACATTATGAACTAACCATGCCAAAGGACTCTGGGGTCCATTTATAGTGCTCAACACTACTTCACATCTTTGTTCAAGGTCATATTTTTACCTAATTGTGTACATATTACTCAGCCCATTTTTTCCCACCTTCACTTTATTTTATATTTCATTGTAATATTATATATATATATATATATATATATATATATATAGAGAGAGAGAGAGAGAGAGAGAGAGAGAGAGAGAGAGACTTGCTTTATAGCCTCGCCTCACTTTGAACTCTCAATGTAATCCAAGAGAATTGACTCCTGGAAGCTGCCCCCACCCCTAAATGTTAAAAAAAAAAAAAAAGGGAAAGCTTTTGTTTCAAACCCGTAGAAAGGAGTCAGGTATAGTCATACAGTCTTTTTTTTTTAATTTTATTTATTTGTTATGTGTATGAATGTACTGTCTGCATGTAGGTTTGTGCACCCGTGTCGTGCAATGCCTCGGAGGTCAGAAGAGGGTGTTGGAACTGGAGTTAAAGACGGTTCTCAGCCACCATGTGGGTGCTGGGGATCGTACCCGGGTCCTCTGCAAGAGCAGTTGGCACTTTTAACCACTAGGCCATCTCTCCAGCCCCAGTCATACAGTCTTATAAGTGCTATAAGCCTGGCTCTTGGGAGGCTGAGACAGGAGAGTCTCAAGTTCCAGGCCAGCCTGAACTATATAGCAAGACCTTGCCTTAAACAAAACAAAGCAAAACAAAATGAAATGACATCAAACCCACAAAGCAGCTGCAAGAAAGGAATAATGAACTCTTACGGACTCACCTATGTTCACTAACTGCTTTCTTTGGCTATGTATGATTTCTTCAAAGGATACTTTGGTAGTGTTTGGTTAAGTCCTCATCAACTACTTTACCAACACCTCTGTGTCTGGCACCAGTTCCTCTTTGTGTTGTCAGATGTCTCCACTGGTTAGATCTTGGCATTGTATTCCTCTGCTGGCCTTGGCAATGGTTTCCCCAGGATGCAGTCCTCATAGTAAACAAGTAACTCAGCGGTTCTGCCGTTGTCAGAGCTCTGCCTGGCATTGCCCCTCTATCCCCCCAGATTGAATGCATTGGTGGAGCAGGAACACGGGTGGCTGTTTCTCATATGCTGCCCTGTGGGTGTCTCAGTGCTTCAGCTGCTGTGGGACGTGGCCTCTTCCCCAGCTTCTGTGAGCAGCTGACATTGTGCATAGAGGAAGGTGCAAGGCAGGCGTTTCTGAGACTGCGCAGGGCAGAGCCCTGCATTCGAGGCCATCTTCATCTTCGCAGGATCTCCACGGGATACTACGAGTCGCATGGAACGTGGTGGCTGCTGGGCTCTCCCTCAGCCGGTGGCATTGCTAGGCTGCTGGGTTTGCTCCGATGTCCCATGTGATCCTGAGTCATCCTTGCTTGTCTTCTGTCTCCCTTCAGACTCCTGCAAGGTTCCAGGGAGCAGAGCTTGCCACGCACACGGCCCTGGCAGGTTCTCTTTCCTTGTCCTCACTGAAGCGTGAAGCTGATGGAGAACTGAGTGTGTGACCAGCTCCTCGGAGGGTCTGCATGTCCTCACGGGGATTCCTCTGAACGTTTCTCTCTTTTTCTCTCTTGTTTTCCCACAGGCAAGTGGCATCTTGGGCACCATGGATATTATCACCCCAATTTCCGTGGTAAGAATTCTTTTGGGGTTTGTTCCCTGGGAAAGGGAAAATAAAGCTCTCCGTGTAAAAAGACTGTATCAGCATTTGAGCCCCGGGGATATTCTACATTGAGATATCTTTGTTCCAAAGCTCACTTAAGCAGATGTGGGGTACCAGTACTCCTCTCAATCTCACATCTCTCTTGCTGGTCACCTTCCTTGGTGCCTGTCTGACCCAGTGTCTGGGCCATGGCGAGTCCTTCCATTTTCTTGTCTCCCAGTTCCTTGTACCTTAGGCAACATTCAGTCCCTCGAGGTTCTGATATATCTCAGGTGGGAAGTGATCAAAAAACTAATGGGTTTTCTGGAGCAGGAACTTGGCCCATGGGCCCAGACAGGGGATGTTGCCTCCTGGCTGCCTCCTGTAGCTGCTCGCTTCCAGAGTCTTCTCACCCTTGGCCTTGGGGAAGAAGGCCAAGATGAGGCTGCCAAAGCCAATTCTTTGAAACTAATCACCGAGTGATGCATTCTCTGAATGTCCAGTTTACCCAAATACGAATGTTTTTTCCAACTGGTAGTTTCATCCTCTGCCTTTCCCTGGCCTTACCAGAACTCACAGATTCTCCTAGAAGCCTTTTACCACATCTCCTAGTTAGCTGCTGCTGTCGATTTGACACAGCCTATAGTTCCCCGAGGGAGTCTCAATCGGGGGATTGCCTACATCTGGCCCCATGGGATGTCTGTGGGGCATTTTCTTTGAATGTTAATCGATGTAGAGAGGCCCAGCTTACTGTGGGCAGTGCCATCCCTAGGCAAGGGAGCCCAGGCTGTTTAAGAAAGCTAGCTGAGCAGAAGCTAGGGAGAAAGCTGGTTAACAGCCCTCCTCCATGGTTCCTGCCCTGACCCCCCCCCCCAATGATGGACTGTGACCTGGAAGTGTAAGAAGAAATAAAGCTTTTTATCACCCCCCCATCCCCCTCCCCCCCGGTTGCTTTTGGTCATGGTGTTTAGCTCAGCAACAGAAAGCAAACTAGAGCACCTTATCGGTGCACGTGGCCTTTTGCCTGTCCTTGGCCCTATACATGTATCCTTTACGTGATTCTCTATTTTGCACACTTCTCCTTCCCCAATACCTCTCCCTATCTCTGTGGCAAAGGGCTGCATTGTGCTTAAAAGACCCTTTAAAAAAAAAGATATATTTGGGCTGGAGAGATAGCCTAGCGGTTAAGAGCGCCGACCGCTCTTACAGAGGACGCCGGTTCGATCCCCAGCACCCACATGGCGGCTAAGAACCGTCTGAAACTCCAATTCCAGGAGAACCCCAGTTCCAGGGGAATCCGATACCCTCTTCTGACCTGCGCGGCGTTGCACGACACGGGTGCACAAACTTGCATGCAGACAGTACATTCAAACACATACAGAAATAAATAAAATTAATAAAAAAAATTTAAAAAAAAAAAAAAAGATATATTTATTGCTTTTATGAGTATGTGTATGCGTGCCTGTGTGAGTTTATGTTCACCATTTGCATGTAAGGACTTGAAGAAGCCAGAAGAGGGCATTGGATCCCCTGGAACTGGAGTTATAGGCAGTTGTGAGTCTCCGTGTGGGTGCTGGAACCAAACCCAGGTTCTCCACAAGAGCAGTAAGCACTCTTAACAACTGAGCCATCTCTGCAGCCCATGAAGGTTTCTTGTAAAGGAGCATGGAGCAGTGGGAGGCGAAGCTGTGCTTTCTGAAAATGGCTGATAGAGGAAGGAAAGACCTGGCCTGACCACCAACTAAAATTTATATGAGAACTACGCTTCCTCCTTGGAATTTAGGTCTCAGTTTACAACTAGCTCTATTGTTGACATCTTGAATGCTGTTCCTGGAATCCTGAGCAGAGAGGCGTACTGAGACTGGGCTCTGCTCACAGGCAATTGGTGCCACAGTGGGTTTGTGTGACATGGCAAAGGGAAGTGGGAAGAAGAACCACTTCCTGTGCATTTGATATCTGTCTTACATGGCTCTGCCAACGTCACATAGCCTAGAGCCACCTGAGTGGAGAGCCTCAACTAAGGAATGTCCTGCATCAGACTGGCCTGTGGAGTCTTTTTTTTTTTTTGAGGCAGGGTCTCCCTTTTAGTACCAGCTGTCCTGGAACTCGCTCTGTAGACCAGGCTGGCCTTGAACTCACAGAGATCCGCCTACCTCTACCTCCAGAGTGCTGGGATTAAAGGCAAGGCACGCACCACTACGCCCAGCTTTTATCATGTCAACAGAAATGAAACTAGGGGGCTGAAGAGATGGCCTAGTGGTTAAGAGCCCCGACTGCTCTTGCAGAGGACCTGGGTTCGATCCCCAGCACCCACATGGCGGCTGAGAACCGTCTTTGACTCCAGTTCCAGGGGAATCTGACACCCTCTTCTGACCTCCGTGGTATTGAACGACACGGGCGCACAGACCTACATGCAGACAATAAATTCATACACATATAAAAATAAATTTTTAAAAAATAAAAAAAAAAAAAGAAAATAAATGAAACTAGGACACTGCCTTGGACCAAACAACAATGAAAACTTTTTTGCTTTGACACTGTTGGGTTTTTTGTTGTTGTTGTTGTTTTGTTTTGTTTTGTTTTGTTTGATACAGGGTCTCCCTCTAGCTCCTGTTGGCCTAGAACTCACTATGTAGACGGGCTGCCTTGACCTCACACCTATCTACCATCCTCGACCTCTAGAATGCTGAGATTAAAGACATGACCCCCCCCCATGCCTGGTTTAGCTATCTTTTTTATACCACCCAAGGCTACCTGCCCAGGGAGTAATGCTACCCAGATTAGTCAATTAACAATCAAGAAACCCTTCAAAGACATGCCTGTAGGCCAGTCTGATCTGGAAAGTCCCTCAACTGACACTCAGGTGACTCAAGGCTGTGTGTAGTTGACAGTGAGTAGGACATATACCATCAACTGGGTGGACGGAGAGTTAATTAATATGCCAAGTGTACAGTCCCCAGCTGGCCTGAAACTTGCTATATAGACCAGGCTGGCCTTGAACTCATATAGATCCACCTCCCTCTTGCCTCCCAAGTGCTGGGATTAAAGGTGTGCTCCACCACTTCCAGCAGGAGTATAGTCTAATGGTGAAGATCTGTGTCACCTGTGATGATAGGGAGTCTGAGGCTTGGATGGATTAGGAAAACATTAATACAGCTTCATCAGTATGAGACACAGAAGAGGGAATTCCAGGCAAAGTCACCGAGCCGCAAGAGAAACAGGAGGCAGCTGGGTTAGTGTAGGAAATGTGCAGAGAGAGCAGGTGAGAGAGGCACATGCTGAAGAGGCAGCTCTCCCTGTTTACCAGGCCTGGGTGGGAGCTTGGGCTGTGAAGAGACATGCTGAGAGAAGAGGCCGGAAAATCTCCAGCACAAGGAATTCAGGTTCCAATACTCACATTCTTACTTTGACCATTCCATTCCACCACCTCAAGCCTGCAACCTTTAGAGTTCTGGCTTAGATGCCTACTCTTTTTTTTTTTTTTAATTAATTTTATTTCTTTCTGTATGTGTATGAATGTACTGTCTGCATGCAAGCTTGTGCACCCGTGTCGTGCAATGCCGCGGAGGTCAGAAGAGGGTGTCGGATTCCCCTGGAACTGGAGTTCTCCTGGAATTGGAGTTTCAGACGGTTCTCGGCCGCCATGTGGGTGCTGGGGATCGAACCCGGGTCCTCTG